>JBBJLR010141150.1:0-16287 GCA_037577145.1 Brachypetersius gabonensis | reverse complement strand
TTTCACTTTTTGAATGGAATTACTGAAATAAATCAACTTTGTCATGATATTCTAATTTTATGACCAGCACCTGTATACCTGTTTCAATGAGCTTCAAGAAACAATGAACATTAAATCACATTCTGCTTTTCTTTTGGCTTCAAACAATCACAACGTACGTATACACATTTGAATCATCAAATAAAGTCAATAAATCAATGAATCAATCAATTAAGGGGTAACCCTGAAAACCTGTGTCCAGTTGTTAAAGGTAAAGGTCCACAGACTAAGTTTGTAGACTAAGTTGCATACCATTTCATCATTCTAGCAGGTTGAAATTTTAGTAATTGGGTCTGTGTTAACAAACTGTGAAGAAAACGTAGATCTCTAAAATGTGTGAAATATATTTCAAGCCACGCTCAGGGCAACCTCATATCAAATAAAGAGACGGTACCGTGAACATGAAACACAGGCTGTTACAGAAGACTACCTGTTCTTTTCTAACTGGCGTGCTGTGGGCGGCTGCAGGTGGAAGCTGGTCGTCAAGGGGCGGAGCTGTGTGGGGCGGAGCCGCGCCGGCCCCCTGCTGCTCCGGCTTGGCTTCTGACTCTGAACTCGGCTCTGTCGTCATGGCAATTCACACTGTAATAACAAAACAACAATTACGTGTAAGTAACTGTACACTAATGAAACTTACTGTAAATACAAAGACATTTTATGAACAGCTGTAACAGAGACAAGCTTGGTGACAGACTCTAAATGAGATACACAAATCTAAATACATACTCTGACCTCAGTCACTGCTACTCATTCAAAACTACAGGTTCTCAGACAGACTCAACAACATCTGATGTAATATACCCCACTAATCACATATACCATCAAAAGAACCGTAGATTAGACTGCTACATGTTTCTCTTAATATGCTTTGCGCTATTGTGAAAACACACGGATGAATCTATCATATGACATGAATGTGACAAGATCACTGTAAGAGTAAGTGTAAGTTGTCATAGTGATGAAAGGCATGTTGCTAAGAAAGTAAAACACACCAAGTCTCAACAGCTGTGTTCTTTTAATTATCCAAAAATGTGACAAAACAAACAATTGTTTAAGTGCATAAAGATAAGAAAACAAATAAACAAACAAACAAAATGCTGAGAGCAAATACACAACTATACTAAACTCTATGTGGCTTTTCACAAAATAAAGGTTTAACCCAACTGGAAGGGGGCAAAAGACAAAGCTTGCCAATTTAACTTTTCCTTTCATCAGGATCAAACAGACTAGAATTTGACCTCCTGTAGCTGCTGCTGCCTTCTCACACTTTGGTCCTCATAAAAACAAACCTCCTGCCCATGCAAGCTTGCCTGCTTTTAATCCCTCAATTTCACTGCATATCTAAATTGGGTAAACTATTAAAAAAAAATCAGCATTTTCACTCCAAACAGTTTCAATTCACACATGGTAGCCTGTTCTTTGTCTAGAGGTTTTCCATTGTGTATATAATTAACATGTTATTTTTCTTTCCTTGTAGGTAATTTTGAGACATCTGCGAAATGACCTTTGCGGACTACAGGTAAAATTAATTTTCACATGTGTCTCCATATGTGGTTTTCACTAGGATTTTTCTCCTTCAGGCTTTATTTTGTTAAATCAAGCGCAAGATTTGCATGAAAATAAATTACATTAAAAAGTAAAAATGTGTGCTGCCCACTGAGATATGTACACTTTAGAAATGGGGGTGTCTAAACCTTTTATTAATCAATTAAATTCAGTCATCAAAAGTAAGTGCAAGTTAATCAAAACAGAGTCAGTCAGTGTGAGCTCGTAACAAGCTTTACGAGGCGAGTGTGGTCTGGAAGGCGTGAAATAAAGGCTGGTGATGACGGTGTGATTAAGGTCATTATTACTGAATCATTTGGACCAAAACATTACATGAATCTGTTGATGCATAAAAACACACAGTAAGACATTCAGGAAATGTGACTGGTCAGGAGGCTCATGGAACACGCATTCCGATTGGTTAGAGACTTGCGTACTGTAGCTTTCTGAGAGATCAGCACTGTAAGGGCCAGTATAAAAATAATGATTAACACATGATGTATTGTGATAACCTTTGGGGCTCTGTTTACAACCCTCTTAAGCACTCACAGGTTTACAAAACGTTCACAAAAAAAGTGATCAGGACATATTTTCACAAACCTCAGAACGTGCAAGACTCGCGGCTTGGAGCTGAAATCAGTTTGCCAGGCCAAAACACCATTAGTCAAGTCAACATGTACGGAGGCAAGGATAGATTCACACGATTCTATTGATTTTCCTGCACCAAAAATTTCTGACTGACAAAATGTTGTTTTAACAGGACTTTAACAGTCCAAAAAGACTCTTTTAAAAACACCCAGAAATATTAAGTATGACAACGTTAGATGATAACCTACAGGGAGGCGAATGAATCACATATTCCTTGCAGGCTTTCTCCTCTGAGGACGTAATTCATCACATTTAAATATCAAGGCAGGTCAGGACTGCGTATCTGAATGATCTGGGTTTGAATAACAACAAGCCAATGGCTTTTTAATGCACATATACTGAACAGCTGAAAGTGAATAGTAGATGCCTGACACAAGAGACCATGAGAACCATGATATTTACATCTATTTGTTCCAGTCACACACCAGGACACTTCATTTCACTAATTAGGGCCCTTTCTTCATTAATGAAGCAGGCTCATTAGTGTAATCAGTTGGTGCTGCGTAAAATAGCAGCTTTAATGGTTAGAGTTGGGTACCCTTGCTTAAAGAGGCAGTATATAATGAATTAATCCCTGGTGAAGAGCTTTTGGCTGAGAAACAAGTTTAAGCCCATTCAAGAAACCTTCTCCCCAAGAAACAAGAGGCATTCAGGCTGAGGCCAAAGATCAAGTCTGTAATTTGCATAAAATTACCATGTGTTAATGTGAGATTTATTCATATTCATTCGAATGATGTGAAAAGGCTAATGTTGCTGAGCAGTTCTCCAGTTTGGTCACAGATGCCAAGAAGAAGCAAAAAAGATCCACAAGGGAGGTCACGATTAACCAGTTTCATGATTCACTGTGATTTAAAACGGTACGGTTAATTGATCGTAAAGGCTCCTCAGCACAGTGTTTCTGTTGGTGCTCTTAAAAATGTAGATTATGACTCAACAGATTGGCAGGACTCGCCTGGAACGAAAACATTTCACCAGCAGTGCACATGTGTTAGAGACACACAGACAGTACAATTAGCGAATAACGGCTCACTTGACCATGGCTAAACCATGGCAGAGGAAAAAACTGAATACACTTTATTTCCATCAAAGAAGTGATTGAAGTTTCCTTTTTTAAATAGGGAAATTAGCTAATACGGAAGTTATTTCTACAGAAAAAGACTTTTCCTTTCACTGTGATGCATCACTGTTTACATTATTATTTATGTTTCAAACATCAGCACCCATTTGTTTATAGTCCAACTATGCATTGGACTATTTGATTACAGTTTTGTGTCTTCTTCATTAAGACAGCAGTAAATAAAAGGTAAAAACCTGTGATGTCTACATTGTGAAATTAATACACATGATTATTTCCCCAGATGATTATTGCGCCATCAAAATGTATAATCGTGACATCCCTAATGTCCACTAGTTAAATCTTATATGAATCATTTATATACTATAATCAAAACAAACCTAAAAGAATGTAGTACTGCTAGGAAGAAGAAAAGAAAAAATATGGATAACAGCTTACTAAATGGTTTCAGTTTGAATTATATACAGGTCAGTAGGTCATTAAAAAGCTATGTTGAGCAGATTGTCCCCCAGGGGGCAATATCAGACCCCTTGTGAAAACCCACACCAGCAGGATCCCATGAATGAATCCACAAGGGATGTTCCACACTTTTATATTTTTGGTGGGTTCGGCTGGATGAGTAGTATTTGGGCGTGTCTGAGAGTTTAGTACTATTTAGCGCCACATGATTTCCACCTTTTTGGCTCAAAGAACCTTTAAGGGAAAGAACAATTTTATGTGATGATGATGTGAAACCTGTGGTGAATCAGCTCGTGGTATTGGTGATGCCATTAAAAAGTTTCTAAATGCTGAGAAAATAGCATCGCAAAGAAAGGTGCCAAAGAATTTCAAAAAAGAAGGACATCGCTTTTCAACAGACTTACAAAATATGTGGAAACTTTTTGAATGTCCCTTTTACGTTTACATGTATATTGTCACATATTTAAGTGTGTGAATGCATATGTGTGTTACCTTTATGCCCCTTTTACTATTTAACTCTAAAAACAATACAGTTTTATTAACACTATTGCCATTATCCAAATATTTAGAATATTACTGAAATCAACAGAGATGCTGAACATCAGCACTGACAACAACAAAACCAGGCTAGCTGGCTTTCCAACATTAGAGAAAACTCTCACTCCTACATGCAGGCAAAAATTGATCCCTCTATAGCATAAGGTCAGAGAGTGGTCTCTGATTCATCCAGTGAGTCAGCTTGAAGCCAGCTGTGCTTGGCCTGACTTCTTAGCAACCTACAAACCGATCTTCTATGTTGACAGGCTGGTGAAAATTGCCCATAATTAACCAGGTACCTTCAGAATCACTACAGCTATTTGCTAGTCATTTAGGTGTTTCAGAATAGACCATGTTTTCTATATATTTCATGATCTGCATCTAACCTTTTACTGCATACACAAGAACGTGCATGCTTCAGTTACTCAGGGGAGCTCAGAGCTCTTCTAAAATGCGAACAGTTGGCGTGGATGAGGGAAGGTTCAATGCCTTCACTTTTAGCGTGAAGAACTTGAATGTGTAGAAGTAGAAGGAAAAAGGACCATTTTGGAAAATGAGCTGCATTTTACGAGCGAAACTTACAGTGAGTCGAAAACATACAAACGCACTCCCAGCCACACTACAATACAGGTGTTTGTACATCTAGTCGGAAGGAGTCATATAGTCATTAGAGACTGAAACAGAGACATGTAACATCTGATGCTACAAGTTTCACTATAAAACCAAAACTCATAGTTCTACACTTTAAAATTACTTAATTTTGAACTTAATTTCCTGTAAAATTTCCAGGAAAAGTGCACAGATTAATGTTATTTAAGGGGTTTTACACTCATGCCTTAAATCCAATTGTAAGGTCAAATTAAGGGATTGGTTCATAAATTAATGGGCACTTAATTCAAATAAAGGGATTTGGTGTATTTTCAGGGGTAAATTAATGCAGGTTTAAGCACATTTTAAGTACATTGTGTTACATAGTGTTTCTCCTTGTTTGCTGGTGCTGTACCACATGAGCTTCCTATGGCAAGGCTAGAGGGCAAAAATCGGTGAAGCACAACAGGAGCGCTTTGTGTTCATAACACACAAGTCAACCAAACCATGTGGTCTCAGTTCAATCAGTTCGCTTCCTGTGTTCACATTTTCCCAAAAAATGCTGACTAATCAATCTGAGTTTGCTTTAAATATTTTTTGGTACAGATACAACTAAAAGCATGTTTGTTTTTTACTCATTTCTGCTACATTTTGTACTGTATAGTGAGCAAGACGAGCATAAATAACAGATCTTTCAGTCTCTGATAATCAATAAAATATTTTCATTGTCTTTCTGTGCGGCCCGCCACCAAATGACTCATGGACCGATACCGGTCTGTGGCTCGGTGGTTGGGGAGCTCTGCTTTAAAGCATGAAACAGACCAAGTTTAAAAAACCTTCAGACATTTCCCCTGCAGGACCCACAAACAGCATAAATCACAAAACCAGTGCAGCATCTAAAAGAGGACATGTCTGAGAAATAATAATTTACTCTAGAAATAGCCAACATCTGCAGGGCGCACCCTCAGTAATTTTGTTTTAACAGGTGACTATTAAATTAAGAAACCTATGGCTACTAGCCTATGGGCCGTTTCAGATTCATAAATCAATACTAAATGTCATCAAACACTAAATAAATCACATTTTCAATGAAGGCTCATGTCATATGAAGGTAATATATACAAAAGGGGCTATTTGGCGATTATTATTTGGTGGACATGGCAAAAAATAAAAGATGAATAGGTTGTAAAAAAAACTATCAAACACTGTGTGCAGAATGGATTTTTATTCAATGTTTCACAGACTGCATTGTATATTAAATCCAGTTAAACAGGACTAATTATGCTGTTTGAAATTAAACATGTAGTTGGTCAGTGTTCTTTCAGCACTGTGATGGAAATTTTGCACAGCTCTAACTACAATGATCACATCTTGTGGTCATGAATATCAACTATGCAGCAAATTACAGAAGGTCTTTGAGCTTTTATCAGTGTTAGGCCCTCTGCAGACTGTTAAGCAACCCAGCTGAATATGAAGTCACAGTGTGAGATGAGGAGCTTAGATAATATAGAGGAATGGGAGTCATCAACTACATTTATTTATTTATTTATTCATTCATTCTTTGGATGAGCAATGTTCCGAGGCTCTGAGATGAGACTGAAACAGGTGACTCTGCTGAGTGGACACAAGTGTTTAGTGAGTAAATTTGATGTATTGTAGCATGGCCTTAACACTGAGGTGGCTCTGGGCTCAGCTGGGCTTCACTGTAATTTAAGTTCAATGGATAACCATTGTTTACCAAGAACTCTCCATCATCTCACAAACCGGCTTCATTACTTTATGATTATAGCATTTCTTATGCAACACAGAAAGCAATAATTTCTTAAGGCATCTGAGACAAACCAGGTATCAATCGGATATGGATGGGTTCAACTGGTGGCCTGATGGTTTGGGAGTTATGCCTGCAATTAGAAGTCTGTGGGTTTGAATTGCAGCATTGCCAGACTCACCACTGAGGTAACCTTCAGCAAGGTACAGTTCAATCCACACTCTGCTCCTCAGGAGCCATTGACAGCAGCCCACTGGTGAATGGGTTAAATGCAGAGAACTCTAGTAATTTTCTCTGAGATCAACATAATATGTACCGTATTTTTCACTGTATAAGACGCACTTTTTCTTCCACAAAACTTGGGGGGGGAAGATGGGGGGGGAGTTGGTGCGTCTTATACGACAAATACACATTTTGCCCGCATTAAAAGTGCCCCTAACTTTGTGTGGTGCTCTCTTTATGCTGTGTGTGCTGCAGGCTGGATTTGTGGCATGTACTACGGGCTGTGGAGACTTCTCTGACCCTCCCTGCACGGCCAGGCTGTCAACGCTCTGCTGAGCTTACCGGTACCTTTCCCTCCATCAGTGCGGGCTGTGCCTCCACATGTCTCCCCGGGCAGTCTCACTCCTTGCTGGGCAGTGTGGGCACAATTTCGCCGCTTCCGTGCATATCTCCCGGCCACTGTATCAATCTATGCTGCCCTGAAACGTCCGCACGTCTGCCCCTCCTGCTCCATATGTGCCGCCTCCTCCGGCCAATGGTTACTGTGTGCTGTCCGTGCTCTGCTCCGCCCCGCTCCTACTTAATTGGATGCTCGTGATTGATGGGCAGAAGAATTGATCCGCCAAAGCTCCGCCTCCGAAACCCAGGGAGAAGACACCGCCCTCCCTACCTCATACTGCTGCTCCTGCTCCGCCCCCACTTCGCCTACTACTCTATTGGATCCCCATGATTGATGGGCAGAAGAATGGCTCCACAAGGTCCGTCCCCGAATCACGGGGAGAAGACACACCGCCCTCCCTACGTCATACTGATGCTTCTGGATAGATCACAGGCAGCGTGTATGGTGTGTGTGAGAAAGTGTTCAGATGATATAAAATATTTTACTACAGTATTTGGTTCAATTTTTTTTTTAGATTTTCCTCCTTTAAAATTGGGTGCGTCTTATATTCCGGAGCGTCTTATACGGCGAAAAATACGGTAATATGAAAAAAATAATATACATTAAAAAAGATACGTGTTTGATTCAAACTTCATGTTCAGGTTCTCAAAGCCCACCCTCAACTTTTCCAAGATTTTCACTGCATTATCCTGTTTATCTTTTTTGGGTAAAAGTGGAGGTGTAGAGAACACATACTCTCACGCTCTTAAAGATTCTCACTCTTTTTGTGTGTCTCTGGACCTCTTCTGAAGCAGGTCACACTCAGACCTGACTGTGTAAAAGCCTCATCAGAGACAGCACTGTAAAAAAGCTCCACTTCACATCACCAGTATCTGTACGTGATTGGGAGCAGCTTAATGGACCCTTGGCATGCACATGTGGACAATAATGTCCATCATAAAAATTGCTTTTACGTCTTTATCCTCCTTCCAGAAAGTTTTGGTCACTAGTAAAATGCTGAATGGGAAGGAAAGCACTATCAGTATTAAAATTCACAAAGAGAGTTTAAACACTTTAAGGTACCCCTTTCATTTTGCAATACACCTTTACATAACAGTTTTGTTATGAATTAAAATAACACACTGCATCAACAGGTTTGGGTCTTCACTCTATTTTTCTGTTTGTTTCAATATATGGATGGCTTAAAGCAAGATTGTATATAAAACAGTAGCTTTTCATTAAATGCAAATACAAAACACAAATATGGCATTGATTAAAAATTGTAAGGTAGATTTCAGACAGAATTCACATATTCAGTGAGCTATGGTTACATTAATAATTTAACAAAGTAACACATGATAAATTGCTAAAATCAAAACGTTATTAAATAAACAAAGAATAACTTTTAAATTCAACTTTTCTTATCTTTATTTTTTCATCATCATATTTTTGACTTAATATCTTCAAAAACCCCCACAAAAAAAGCGTATGCAAGTAGTATATACTGCGGTCAATATGCGAAGAACTTTTCTTTATGCATTTCTGTAACTAGTTCCAGACGCTGAGAATTACTGTGGTTGGAAAAATGAAAAGCAACAAGTCCAACTGTTCCACACTATAGTACTCTCCTAATACTGTATAATTATCTACATGTTTATAAGAGGATAACACTCATACAGTTAAATTAGTGCTTATAAATGAACACTAATGCATCCACACTGCATATAAACACATGGAGAGGATTCAATTTATTATGCATTCACCAACTGCTGATCAAGAAAATTAAGACCACAAAGAAAATTAATACATTCATATAATGGACTGCTCATACAATACAGAATCAGATCCAGATTTTTTAATCTCAATTTTCTTAGCATTCTAGTCAGAAAGTGTATATTTTCAAAATGGGAAAATGAAAGTATCCGCAATCCCAGCATTGTGATTGTTTTGAACTAAGGATGAGAATGGATAAGATGTTACTGACACCAACGCCATTTTCGATTCCGCTTGTCAGTTCTTCATCAATTCCTGCATCCATTCCTGATCTTTATCATTTTTTCACATGAAAACCTAAACACCTAAACACAGTACAGGGGGTCCTCGACTTACAACAGTCTCGACGTACAATGTTTCGATATACAACGGTCACTCCTACTCACACTTGACTTACACCATTACGGACTACATGGACGAACTGGTTTGGTTGCATGCGCAGTAACGCGATATATGAGTGAGGGAGTTTTCCTTTTCCTTTTAAAACTGTATTTAAAACTGTTCGGTACGTGACTCTAGGGTGTGTTTTGAAGGAACTGATCTGTGGCGTAACTCGAGGACACCCTATATGTTTTACCTGCCACCTTTTTTCTGGTCATTTTCATAAACCATATTTGTTTATTGTGGAATTCTAGTAATATAAATCAAATCGTATGTCAAGGTATTTACAATTTAAAAATTGGATGGGGACATCTCTAATTACAAGTAAATAAGACAAATAATTCTATTTTGCAATGAACACTCATATACAAAAGTTTAACATTTTCTTGATTTTGAACTGAATACAAATGTACTATTACGGTTTATTTTATTTTTATTTTTTCCCCAATATGAAATTTGATTGTACAGTGGACCACTCAATCGTTAGATTTGCCGTGATACAGTAAGCTTCTACAAAGACAACATACCACTGGGTTATTTAGTTGATAGACACACATTAGAGCAGCCTGTGGCCTAGTGGTTAGGGAGTTCAAAAGATCAGAAGGTCGTGGGTTTGAATCCCAAGGCTTCTAGTGGCATCTCTGAGGTACCTTTGAGTAAGGTCCCCAACCCACACACTGCTCCCGGGCGCTGTGTTCCTGGCTGCCTGCTGCTTCACTTGGTGAATGGATTAAATGCAGAGAAAAATATTGTGCTGTGCTCACGTACAACATAATGGTTGCTTCACTTCCTTGCACTTTATTTTGCTAACACAAATAACAACGAGAAATACAGGCTGTAACGCTTGATGTGGTTCATAGTGATGTAATAGCCGGCATTAATGGCCGCCACACTTTTAATTTCATGTACTGAATCACAGAAAAAGACAGTTTCACGTAACATCAGGGGAAAACTAACCTGCCATGGATCTGAACAGTGTGCACGAAGCAAACTGTGTAACAGAACACTGAAATTAACCAAGGAACAGATAGAGAGACAGCATGATCAAGATCAAACAGAGTTTGGGGGAGTGACAGAAAGACAGAAAGATCCTGAGAGATGGATGGTGAAAGATTAAAGCTCTGGCCTAGTGAAGACAATCTCTTCATCATATTTTGACACTGCATCAAACGAAATGAACAGGAAGCCAACAGCTTTGTTTCCTCTTCCTCTCCCTGAATCACTCTTTTATATTTGCAGAGGAAGACAAAAATAACTTGTGCCACTGCGGGACTTATGAGTACACAGGGGAACTTGTCTCTAAGTGGTGCTGGATGCAGAATCACTGAGAATCAGACTTAACATAATACATAGAGGAGCTACATCAGAAAGTGGACTAAAGCAAATGGCCTGTGCAGAAACCAGGTGAAGTTGGGAGAAGGTTGAAAAGGCTCCTCAGCAGGGATTAGTTTGTGTAAGTTACATTTTGAGGTTCCAGGATATTAAGTGATTACGTAATAAAAGGTTTTCCCATTATATCAGGCTCTCAGGGTTAACTAATGCATTAACAAGATTCTTAAAGGGCCCATAATCTATATTTTTCTTGTATTCGACTCTTTCCCCCTTCAGATCTCCTTATAATATTTGTATGGGATTCTGAACCAGAAAGCCAAAATTCATTTTCACATGTTAATTGTCAACTCCAACAGTGTTGGTTCCTATGCCTTAATGCTTCAGCAACAACATTTCTTATAACTTCAGTGTGAATGGATGGGGCTAAACAGCTGCAGGTTGATTAGATGGCTGTATGTAAATCTGTTGATCTTTCTGATATATGTATTTACGTATCTTGTATCTATCTATCTATCTATCTATGCATGTACATACATGAAAAAATAGAGAGATACACAAAGACAGACAGGCAGATAGATAAATAAGGTTGTTTCAAAGCTTTGTTTACATATATAGACAGTATGACCATGTGACATCCACAGGGCAGCCACCAGAGGCCAGTATTGGGATTTGGTTTGGGGACTCTTATTTTGACTTCAGTGTGTTTGTGTATAGAGTCTCAGTGTCAGGTGTCTTGTGTTTTCATTAAAGTGATTGTGTGTTGTCATAGGTTCTTGTTCATGTAGGTTTAGTCTTTAAGTTCTGTGAGTTCATGTTTCAGTTGCTGGTCAACCCTCACTTTCCCTGTTCCTCGTGTTTCTTATATGTAGTTTGCTTTGTGTTTTAAGGTCCTCGTACCTATTTTGATTTTGTATGTAGAGTCTGTGTCTTTTATAATAAAAGCCATCTAATGGAACCTGCCTGCTTGCGCCCCACCTCACTCCCCGTGCACGGCTCGACGTGACAGACCTCAGGAGTTACATGAATGTTTTGAAGGCTTTAACAATATTTGGATTGTGGGCTCTGAACAGTTGCTAAATCAATGTCATGAGCCAGTTGTTTGGCTCAGCATAATTAAAAGTCGGTTGAGGGATGATCTTTGCGATCATAAATATGAAATGTATTCTATATATGAATGAGTAAAGAGACCCACCCAAACAGGTGCTGCAGACAGTCTGTTCCGTTTCGGATCTGGATCCAGTTTATTAAAGTATAAATAAGCCCTGCTTTATTCAAGCCCTTAGTAAAACAAATCACTCAATCAACTCAATGGGAAGGCTTTTTACTCAGGCTTATAACCACAGGAAAGTAATATGTTACTGTCTAGATGTCCGCAGCAGTGCCAGTGTAGTAACAGAAAATGTCTCAGATAACAAGTGATATCATGGTTTAGATATGGCCATACTGCAAGTGAACAGATACACATAAAAAGACATTTCAGTCTAAATTTGTTGTCTAGTTACAGAGCAAGAAAGCCCCTTTTAAAGCTGTCTTTCAAACACAAAATGCCTTCCCTGATGAAACAAGACTTACATTAAAGTTTATTGTTGAATTTTTAAAATCTAATTATTGTTTTTAATAGCATAACAGTATACAATAACAGTAGCCTACAGACTAAGCACTGTAAGCTGTAGCTGTTATTTTAACAAGAAGCAATTTATGGCCTGTAAACAAGACACTTATTAAATCAGCCCAAGAACAATGTTGTCCTGGAGAAATGGAATTTGATTCAAGCTGGGACCAGCCTCTCCATCAGTATTTACTTATCATAGCTACACCTGAAAAAAATGTCTTGTCCAAGAGTCTTCTTGAGAAACTATTATGAAAACTACACAAGGCACAATTCACACAGATTACAATTATAAAATGACTGATAGCTGGAAGTGAGTTTTTTTCTTACGCTCGATTTGTGATCCAAGAAAGCAGGACACAGGCCAAACTACATTATGGCAAGCGTGAGAGAGAAAAATGAGAAGACAGACTGTTCTTTGAGCCTAATCTTTATTTATTCTCAGCTAACAGCTTCGAAGCAGACTTTTCATTTCAGAGAGTACTGCACCCCCACTGGCATGTCCAGGTACTACTCCACAACACACAGCTAAGGCTCTGGAGGAGGGTGACTGGCGAGAAGGACTCACATTCACTATTTAAGTGAATGTGAAGATATTCACTTAGTGAAGATAACTAACACATTCACTATTTAAGATATATACCCCCCCCCCCAACCCCCCCTAATGTTCCCCAAAAACACAGAAAAAGAGCCAACCAGCCACTGTGCAAAGCATCCTGGGAGGCAAATCCTGCCATGTGCTTCTAATTTGTGTGTAATTTATCACAGGTACGGGCAGGTAATGGGCGGAATGTTAACTGGCCGGGCTGTACTCTGCAAGTGAGGGCGGGTGCAGGTCTCCAAAAGTGGACCTGTGCAGGACTCTGCCTTAATCATCGCCACGACATTCTCCTCAATCACCACCACCACATCACTCAGTGCTCCTCTGTTCATAAAAGGAGGTCTAACCTTCAAGCTTAGCCCAGAGTTCTCTCTCCCTACAGTCACTCCTCTCATGTTGAAAACATGCTCCAAACTCTCAAATACTATTTTGCTTTTTTAACAGTAAAACTCAGATGATTTGAATGTACACAAAGTATCCACACCATAAGTTAGCCCCCATTTACACTCGTCCAAATAAAACAGGTCTTACGTTTGACAGTCCAAAATACCACTCAAAGCCTACAGTTCAATCAACTCCATTAACTCAAAGCAGAAGCTTTGGAACATTTCAACACAAGCACAGAAATTGGGTTTGGCAGGACAGCAGGGGTCCACCAGCTGAAAGGGCCAGTTTAGACCTCACCGCACAGTATCTCTGTAGAGAGGAAACATAAATATTGCAACAGGCCAGATACTCAACGGCCTAAATTCATATGTCCATTTGTTCCGCATGAGCAAACTAAAAGGGCTCCACCTCCACAAGAAGGGCACTTTGTGTGCGCTTGAGGTGGAGTGAAAATAAGCCTGGAGCAGGGCATGCTTAAAGATAAATCAAAATCAATCCTGTTTGGTGACATATTTAAAGTGACATTTCATAATTATGCAGTGTAGTAGAACAAAGTCATAGAACAAAGTTCATCAGTCAGATTTAAACTAAAAAAACACAAAACTGGATGTTAAAGCACAGAAAAGCATACTGTGACTAAGTGTCACCTTCCTCTAGCTGAAGACAAGTCAAATTCTGGGACAACCAAGAAAAAGAAACTCATGCACTGGTCAGTAAGGTTTGTAATTAATTAAACGAACTATGGTATGACTTAGCTTCCACAGGTTGCAGCTACATCATCAAATAAGTCGATAACTGAAGTATTAGAAGTATTTTCGAATTGTTTTTAGTGATCTAATTACACAAAGAGTACTATTTTGGCTATAATCACCAAATGTATCTTTCAGGGAAAACAAGACAAATATGCAAATAAAAGAACACCTCGCCAGCTGTTAAGTATGAGGCTGGATTTATTATGCTTTACAGTTACGTGGCAGCCAGTGCTACTGCAAACCTAATGGGAATAGAGGGGAAAAGGGTTTGTACTTATATCAACAAATCTTAAAGCTTGGCGACCAAGACAATGATTCAAAACCTACATTAAAATCAACCTACTTGAAAGAGCTTTTAATGTAATTTTATTTATAACATTAATAAATATATAATAATAAATATACAATAATTATTATTCTCCGTGAAGAAATCTTATTTTAATCAATAAAATGTGCAATTTGTCTGGTGGTGTATGAAGTACTTCAATCATGTCACTTTCTGCAGGACAGTCTGGCATTTGTTAAATGTGTCTATAAATCATGTCTCAGCTGGACTGTTCTGAACATGTGTAACCAATCTCAGGGACTTTGAATTATGGGCTATGCGAACTAAGCAGGCTAAGGGGCTGAAGCTCTGTCTTTATAAACAGAAACCACAATCTCAGGGTTGAGACCACAGAGCAAACAGCATTCAGAAGAAAATGAACTCTCAGTGAAAAAGCACGTGCTTGGCAGTGGAACGCTATCTTCTTCTGTGCATGAACTCCATCAGTGATGAATGTGTGGCTGGGAACTGCAGGGAATGCTGATGTATAGCTGCTGCAGGATCACAGCTGCTGTAAGTCACAGTAGAAAAGGCCTGGCTGTAAGCACTGTGCTTCTTGACACTCCTGGACAGGGGACTATAATTAGAGAGTATGCCAGCATGCAGGCTTACCCAGCTCAGCCAGAACAGCTGGTTAGAAAAGGGCGGGGGCGGTGCGAGAGTGTGTTACACACTCATTTGGCCACGCTCAGCCCGCCAGTATGACAGCTTGCCCCATAGCTAAGAGCGGGCAGCTGTCGAAAACATGGACACACTGACCCATCCCCCATGCTGACCTTCTGCAGACAAGTGCCTGAAGTGGAGTTCCCAGTCCAAACAGACAGCATCCATGCGTGCAGAATAGGGCTGTTGATTTTCCCCCCTTTAATCATTACAAATTATCTTCCACAAATCAGCAACTATACTTTGCAGTTTGAAAGACGATAATGACTATTTCAAAGGGGTCTGGGCAATAGGGAAAGTGAAAGTGACCATTCTGTCATACGTGAACACAGCACACAGTATGAACAGCACGAAATTCTCCCTCTGCATTTAACCCCTTCACCAAGTGAAGCAGCAGGCAGCCAGGAACACAGTGACCGGGGAGCAGTGCGTGGGGACACTAACTTGCTCAGGGTACCTCAGTGATGCTCAGAACTTTTTTTTTTAACAAAAAATGTGCTCCAGGATTTGCTTTTCCATACAAAAATATCAGTCTGTGTTAGTTATCTTCCCCCATGCAAAGCGAGTCATTATCAGGTGTCATACATCGGCGTCAGGGCTCATGTCAGTCATCAGTTCAATCTGATCACATCGCCCAGGCCTTATTTCAAATTCTCCTGCTGGTCTTGCTTACAGTAACAGTGTCCGTGCCAAACACGAATGATCAAATAAAGATGAATGAACAAATTCCATTTGACTTTTCTGCATAAATGCTTTTGTGAATATTGTAAATATTTTTAGCTACACATTACTGTGGGTGTATTTTATGTAAGGAGAGAAAAAAATATTTAGAAAAACTACAATTTTGTGGGTACATTACGCAATATTGCAAAAAGTTCTTTTTTTTTGTTCCTGTCAGAGATTGGCTCAAACATGTTACACAACACAATTGATTAGGGCTGCAACTATCGAATATTTTTGGAATTGAGTATTCTGTCGATTTTTTCATCGATTATACTTTTGTGTTTTTAAACAACTATATCAATAGTGGATTATGCAACATGAAAGGCCTCTAAAATGAGCAGGCAATTGGCTGTTATTCCTTACAAAAAAAAGGTTTTTATTCAAACTCAACACTTTTATTAGACTGGCTCCAGAACTAAGCCCATTTAATCAACCTTTCTGGGAAACATTTATGATGTACATTGTATCCTTATTAACAGTA
>JBBJLR010141125.1:0-16289 GCA_037577145.1 Brachypetersius gabonensis | reverse complement strand
GGGATTACTTTTAAATGACAGTAATAAGTAATCTGTAATGTATTACAGTTTGGAAGTAACTTGCACAACACTGTAAACAATGTAGAATTGATTTTAATATTATTCAACACTGGAGTGTTTGCCGTGTACAAAAGGATCTCAATTGTATAGATCAAACTTAAGACCCACACAATTCAATAAGACAAGTAAGCATAAATGACTTTAAAGGACTTCGTACACACACTGATCCACTTTGTAGCAAGGATTCAAAAAATTTTTCTTTAATGCTACCGACCAAATGGACATGCACACACATATATTGTTGCTGTCATATAAAAAACCTTGAAACTCTTTTTTTGTCAGGTTTTTTTTTGCAACACCTGAAAATGCCAGCTGCCCTTAACATCATGTGAATATTTTATGATGAATGGACCAACAGAAATGATGCAAAACTCCATAAATCTAAAAAAAATAGAAAAAGAACACTATATAATAGTGCTATCGTCTGCTAATGGCTCTATGCAACAGTTGACGTAGCCGTATTTTTAGCTGACAGCATTGCATATGAAGAATTTTTGTCTAGATTAAACATCTGAACTTTATGTGAACTTTGTGACTGATATATTACCATACTTTATTGAATATGTAGCATTTCTAGAGCTCCTTCAGTAAAGAGACTTAAAGCTGCCACCTGACAGGAATACAGTGAACTCATATTCGGTCAGTTACAACAACAATTCACCTTAACCCTCCTCTGGTGTTCATTTAGGCTTGACTATCTTTGTACATTTTACTTGATTATAAATCCATGATAATATATATATATTACTACCAAACATTGTGTTTGAACTCACTACTAACTCAAATGTTATGTAAACATTACAAGTTTTGAACTTCCATTTGCTATTTATGGCTTGTGGGCCTTATTCACTTAAGGTCATACAACTCGTTTTTTTAAGAATTACTTTAACTTTAACACATACTAAGATTAAACATTTTGTCCTGTTTATCACAAAATACCTAATTTCAATGTTTACCAAGGACACTGTTTTTAAACCATTCCAATTTTCTTAAAAGTGGCACAAAATGACATCTGTTGTGTTCCTGTTCCTGACCGGTATGATTTATTTAGTAAAGACAAAAGACAAAAGTTTTTTTTGTAGTTTCTATGCAGTTGCTATGGTGGATGAGGAGGTTGCTAGGGAGTTTTAAGGTAGTTGCTATGCTATACAAAGTGGTTGCTGGAGTGTTGCTAGGTGCTTGCTGTGGTGTAGGAGTTGGATGCTAAGTAGTTTCTAGGTAGTTGCTATCATGTAGGAGGTGGTTGCTAGGGAGTTTACAGATGGTTGCTATGGAATAAAATGTGGTTGCTATGGTGTAGGAGGTTGTTGCTATATAGTTTCCAGGTAGTTGCTATGATGTAGGACTTGGCTAAGAAGTTTCTATGTGGTTGCTCAGGTGAAGAAAGCAGTTGCTATGGAGATTTTGGGCGGCAGGACCATCTCAATTATTTGTTTTATTTGAATGAACCGTCAACAGATGTGAATCCCATTAAGTAAAAATTGAACTGGAGATAGGTTCCTGTGGGGGAAACCCCTAAAACGCAGTAATGGCACTGATTCACGCTGGTTTAGAATTTAGAATCCTGAAAGTATTTCTTATTTATTCAGGACTCATAGATGCCCACAGGAAATGTAGAAAAATGGTCAGCAATATCTCACAAGACTCTTCTTTCACTAATGTTATACTGGGTGCCTTGCATATCACCATGGAAAGAAAGTATTCTTGGCTGAAATATATTGATTACACAGGTCAGTTACACAGGTCAAAATCATCAGGTTTTGAGGTGTTTTTCATGCTGATTCCAGATCTGTGTTTGGTATTTTTCTCTAGGACGTACAGTTTTTGTGATGAAGCTAGTTCCTATTTGCATGATAGTTGGTATAATTAGAATATAATAATTATATGCTAAGCATTTTTGAAGAAACAATGGCGTCTGACTGACACTGACATATCACTATATCTATGCCACACTGAAAATATTGAAACAGTTACTTGATTGGTGACTGCAGTTTAATACAAAAAATGTCTATTGCAAATATAATATTTCTAATATAATTCAAAAAGTTTAGAAAAGTGTGTTGTGGTTTCTGATGATGTTATCCTTACACTATGATTATGTTGGCCATCCCTAACCATAACCCTACATTTCAGAAATCCCTATTTTTCCAGCCAAACCTATTAAAGAAACATGAGTAGTAGCTAATAGCTAGTTGTCCACATGTATTTGTCCACAAAAATACATAGACACATATTTTTTCATTTCCAGAAATCGTGAAAGTCTAGAAAGTCTACTTGAAGCCATGTTACATGAGCATACATTATAGTTAGACTGCACTGTTTTTGACAGGACAGTGATGATATGTGAGTCTGTATCCTGTGGCTAGTCTCACTGAGGCGTTTAACTGGTGAAAAACATTGAAACACTAGGTATACTGTGTCAGTAATAAGAGGAGCTTATTGAGTTAAAGCTATAGCAGTTTTTATGTGGGCCTACATTAATACTGTATCAGGGCTTTTTGCTGGACAGGTAAGCTGCAGTGTGTGCAGCAGCCAAGCTCAGCTCAGCTCCCCTCGCTCTAGCTCTCTATAGGGCTGCCTGGGAACAAAGCGGGAATGGGCATTAGGAGACGCCGGGGAGGGGGGAGATCAATAAGGCATGGGAGGGTCTCTTCATCTTACCACCCAATCTAAGACTCCATCTATACTGTCTGAACTCTGAGGATCCTAAAATAGATTGTTTGGAAGACTTCAAGGATGGTCTACAAGGTTGCAAAATCAGCAAGTTAGCAATTCCTTGTCCCTGTGGCAGTTAAAGGGGCTTTCTCCTTTTGGTCTTCTTATTAACAAAACCTTCAACACTGGTCAAGTTAACCTGGTTAAAACATATTCATTTCTGTTCATTAATGCATTTAATTATTTTAGTATAATTACAAAAGTTTAGCATAATTACTAATCAGAGACAGAGAGGGAAAAGAGGGAGAGTGAGATAGGTAGATAGAAAGAGAGAGAGAGAGAGAGAGAGAGAGAGAGAGAGAGAGAGAGAGAGAGATTATTACAGCAGCAGGAAGATAAGACATCCCAAACATGTTCCATCTCTGCCAGAAAATGATACAAAGAATACATAAAGGAACATGTATATAGACATTTACATTTACACATTTGTAAATTACACATATCAAGTACATGATAAACAAAAGACACTAGAACTGTAAGTTGGTAAGAGAGCAAAATCAAGTTCATTAAAGCTGCATGAAGTAGTATCCAATCTGCAGCAGTATTGGGTCAAATTCTAATACAGTGGTTTTAGGGGTAAACTGCATCCATCCAAGTGGATGCTTTGCAGAATCTGCAGGGTACTGTAATATTTAGGAAATCAGAAAGTACTGTAACAAACTACCAAAGCCTGGCACCCGTGTGCTAGAACTCCTAAAAACAGAGGGGGGAGGGATTTTATTAGGGAGGTCCCTGGGGAGAACAGCAGGACCACCCTTATGGAAGACAATAACACAAATATTACACGGATATACTACAGCTGGGTCTTCCATTTTGACTCGACCCTGAAACACTTTAACCAAATGTATTTCTTTTCAAACTTTTCCCTTCCTTCTGACTGAGCATTTCATGCTGTTGTCACCGTTGTTATTACTGTATAACGTCACCTGCACTATGTAAACAGTACTGCAGTGTCAATATTTTCTCGTGCTACAGACGTCTTGGGCCTAAAATAAGCACTTTTTAACAAGTGTTTTATATTACGTAGTGCATGTATGTCATGAGGACTGCATGCACTGTAAAAATTCATTTTCAGTTCATTCATTCATTCATTCATTCATTCTGTCATTGGATTTTAGTAAATGAAATCAGCTTCTTGTTGCATTATTATCGAGCCAATTTCATTATTATAACCGTCTTGAGCCAGACCCAAGGAAATCTTGATGCAGTCTTTGTGAGTGATCTATAAACTTCAAAACAATCAGAACAACTTTTAAAAATCCCTAATCAAAGTGGTTCCTTAGTCAACTGCGTGTACAAAACTTACCGCACACCATGTAAAATACTCCTCAGGTGAGACTCGGGTATTAGAATGTAAAATTCCTTACCTGTTTGTGTGTGGCCGCAGCTGGGCAGAAGGTGCTGGGGTTTGATCCGCTCTCTGCATTGCGCCGGCACATCATGCGTGGGGATCTTGTCCCTGCAGTGTGGCAGCATTGCTGTCCTCAGCCAGGTTTTGAAAGATGGTTGGCGGTGGGGGCTGTGGGATGGTGTGCGTGTGTGTGTGTGTGTGTGTGTGTGTGTGTGTGTGTGTGTCTACAACGAGGGGTGGGTGGGGCTGGACATAGAGGGTTGGCATGCATCGATCAGGAAGAACCTTCCCCACCTACTGCAAGCCTCAGTAAAGAGACCTGTGCTTAGTCAGGCAAATCTCCTGCCAGGGCCGCTCAATAAGCAGTTGGACACCTTCAGATGGAGATCGCCACGGGGATAGACAATCTGCATATGCTTGGCTTTACTGACACTGAAGGTACACACACCACCAAAGGTTGGTACCTGTGTGCTAAAGTGGATAAAACACAGCTGGTACGAGGTAGCATCCAGTCTGCAGCAGTAGTGGGTATACAGTTGTGTTAGGGGTTATTTCAGTTCACAGTAGCATCAGACGAGTTTTACATGGATGCCTTACCAAATCAGAAAGTACTGTAATGTACTACAAAAGCCTGGTACCTGTGTGCTTGAGTAGCTGAAACACCTGGAGGAGGGAGTTTAATAGGAAGGTCACTGGTTAGAAATGCAGGACCTCCCTTATGAAAGACAATAAGGATATTAGCTTAAAGAAAGGATAAACTGAAGTAAACAGGAGCACAAACATTCAAAAACAGTTAGTCCTTTCCAGTTCTACAAGCTAAGTCTCTTATTATGGCTTAAATGTGCAACACTTTTTACAATTATATTTCTTTTCAAACCTCCCTCTTCTTTCTGTCTGAGCATCTCATGCTGTGGCCTTCATTGTTATTGCTGTGCAACATCACCTCACTTTCAGCACAGCCATTAGAGCGGGACATCATATGCACTTCCTGCCAGCAGTGGAAGCTCCTCTGTTAACAGCACTCAGCTGGTACACAGATAGACTGTCAACACACCACACAGCTGCACAGTGACAAGGCCTCAGTGACCCAGCTGTCCAGCATGTGGCCTAGCAGTGAAATGTCAGCACTGCAGAATGTCCACAGTGGGGCAGCACAGAGCTATTGCTGCCAACCTGATTTTCTTGCACAGGAAAGTGTTCAGTTAATTTTTTTTATTTCTAAAGCGTAATGTTACTAATCAGAAAACACAGTAGCAACTACAAATTATTCAGTAAATGTTATGAAATGAGGTGCCTGGACAAAGAAAAGTGCATATTTTCTGCAAAGTGGAATGGGATTGGTCACACCCTCAGAAAAGCCACTACAAACATCACCTATCAAGCCCTGAACTGGAACCCCCAAGGGAAAAGGAAACGAGGAAGAGCTGGAGAAGAAGTGTGGAGGCAGACATGTCCGGGAGTGGGCTCAACTGGGGAGAGCCTGAGCGAAAAGCCATAAACAGAGCGATGTGGGGGATATTCTTCAACAGCCTATGCACCCAACAGAAGCAAAGGGCTTAACGAACTAAAGTTTCTTCTCTTGCCTTAACGACAGTGTCAGTCCTATCAGCTGAGGATTAGCCCGTCTCTCAAAACAGCTGCTGTTTTTTCAGCCTCTCTTCCTCCGATCTTGTACTTCTTGTCCAAGCAGAGTACATCATTTACACGCCCACATTCCAGAATGACGGAATATAGTGTGCACTCATCCAAATCTGTGTGAACAGTGTCCTGGAGGCATGATGGGACAATGAGACACTTTGACTAACAAAATATCACTGGATCCAAATGCAGTTCTCAAAGTGGAAAAGCAGATGTAATGTTTTCATAGGAACACCTGACGTCTCACTGGAATCTGCTTCCACTGTTAGAGGAGTGGGCTAACCCCAGTCTCAGTGGTGTAATCCTACCCTGACAGAACTGGTTTTGTTTTAGGGAAGGCCCGAATACTGGTCCGAATAATAGGTGTGATTTTTTTTTATCCTGTGAGCTTATGTATTTTATTGTATTGTTTATAGAACTGGGGAACTGAATTGTGGGCCCACATACAGCCATTTAACTTTAAGGGCTTAATTTATTTATAAGGGGTTAATTAATCATTCAACACAAAATCATTTAAATTTTACATTTATTGTTGTTCGTTTCGACAATGTGAGCTCCCAGTAACTACTGTACATGGAAAGGAAATTGGCATAAATCCAGTGTTAAGGACTGTAGGGCTCTATTTAAGGCTAAAAAGTTTTTTAAGTAGAGCTGATAATGCAAACTAAACATTTCAACCTGCATGACCACCCTTTCCAACTTGGCAAAGCATTTCCTTTATAAAAAGTTAATGGATTACAATTTAAGCTATATCAAGCTAAAAAGCTCAGTCCCAGGCACAGTAGCACGCTCTTGTGGTCATTACTTTAACTGCAGCTAGTACAGTGTCATGGTTCTTTTAAGGCAATTCAAAAGTCAACTGAGGACAAAACACAAAAATGTTAAAATGACGAAGGTTTTGCACTTAAATATCTTAAATATTGGCCTGTTTGCAGCAAGTAAGGACAAATACTTACACAGACCTCTCGCTAGACCTGCTACTTTTCAAAATTAAAGACAGTAAAATCCATACACATTTAAAGCAACACTTTAACTGCACTGCAGTTCATGTAAACGTGGAATAAGGAGTTTGCAATATTTACAGTAATATACAGAAAGAAAGTATGTGACTGAGGTATTGTTACAGTCATTTTTGGAGTGATCAACAGCAATAAGTGGTTCCTGATCAGTGACAACCTCTGCACATTTTTCAAAACAACACTTTAAAAATATTAAGGATGAACTGAACTGTTTTGACAATAAAAATAAATTGCCTTCATTTTCCCTTATAATTAAGTTATAACTACATTTCACACTAAACTACCCTAAACTGCTCCCTTTTATTTATTTTGGAATGATGCTCTTCAAGAACAGCTTAGATGCCACTGCCATTTAAGCCATTTAAGATTTATACAGGTCATTTTTGTCTACAGCCATACTATTCTGAAGCACATGGTTACTGATTGTCCAAACCTAAGTCTATGTGTTACAGTTGAACCTCATCTCATCACAGAGGCATCACTGGCTGTAATTAGGACGTCATCAGTAATGACATCTGTGTTACACTCTCTGAACGTTGCTGCCTGATCCGACACAGAAGAGAAGGAGAGGTGATCGTTGTCCACAATATTAAGCCGGTCTTCAGTTCTGTCTTTCTTCAGATAGAACATTTTCCTCAGTTTCTTCAACTGCTTAAGTTCATAGAAAGTCTCCAGGACCACCAGCATGGCAATCAGGCCCAGCAGCAGGTAGACTGGAATGCAAAGACACAAAAAACACAAAACTGTTACTTTCTTTCCACTTTTCAGTCAATCTTTCACAATATCTCTGCATATCTCCATTAAACTGTACTGTGTACAAATCCCCTGTACTGCGACACTGAATGTAATAGTTTATTATGATTATAATTTCTACCAAAGTGTTTTCAAACATGAAAACCACCTGGGATCACATTTTTGGACAAATGTTTAAATCTCTATCACGTTGTAAACCACAACTTGAGTTTACCGGTTTATAGAGTGACTGAACAGAGCTGAAATATTCACTGGGTATTAGGGAATTGGCAAAATATCACTCCACTTCACGATAAAGGTCATGTCTCATAACTTTACCTTAAGGGACTGATTCACCACCTATAGGTGTCGTATCATGTTCATTGTTACATTTTATATCTGATATATTTCATAACTGTACATGATTTATTACTACATTACATGCTGCTATACCGGCCCTTACTTCTGTTTACATTGCTGTGCGAATACGGCACAATGCAGTTTAAGCGTCCCACTTGCACAATGTAAATCTGCCAGAGTGTTGCTTCACTTATAGCTTAAACCTAAAATACTCTAATTTAGCTTTCATATTTTATTTTTTACCTTGTTCAGGTTGTTTG
Organism: Brachypetersius gabonensis; assembly: GCA_037577145.1. Classification (NCBI taxonomy): domain Eukaryota; kingdom Metazoa; phylum Chordata; class Actinopteri; order Characiformes; family Alestidae; genus Brachypetersius; species Brachypetersius gabonensis. The sequence goes on along the minus strand of JBBJLR010141125.1, from coordinate 8,154 downwards.
TCCTCTTATTTAGACTTGTATTTATATTTTAAATTTGCACATTTTATAAAAGGAGCAGTTCAGGATACATTTCACTGTGTGTTGCACTTGAATAACTATACAAATAAAGAATCCTGAATCCTTATTTTTTTGTCTTCTGATCAGCTGGGATGGATAAAAGGAAGCAGCAGTGCCACATTTAAAAAAATTCACATTTAATATCCACAATATGTAGGAAAAACTATGTAATAACAGTCAAATTATTAATAAATTGTAAACAAACCGTCATAAACAAAAGATCACCATACGGCCATAACGGGCATTAATACTGAATTAATATATAATATAGAATATTATACATATATGTATGTATATATGCATCAATGTATTGTTTTTTATTTATACTCAATAGGAATATTTCTTTCAATCACAAACCGCCTACTAACAACCCCCTCCCTCCACAAGGTGGAGCCATTAGTACTTGAACAGCTTTTGATGCTCGGCAGTGACACTGTGTGTCCTTGATGAAAACATAATGCCAAATCACAATAACATAATGAAATCAGAGTTGAAATATAGAGATATAGAGATATGGGTATAAAGTGATCAAACTACTGCAAGGTCACACTCACCAGTAATCCCCACTTTATAGAGCTGCCTGAACTTCTGGTTGTATCCCTCTCCTGGCACGTAGTCCCCGAGGCCGATGGTGCTGAGTGAGATGAAGCAGAAGTAGAAAGACTCCAAGAAGTTCCAGTTCTCCTCCAGTACAGAGAACACAACTGCAGGGATGAAGAAGAAGCAGGACATGATGATGAAGGCCAGTACACTTGCATGTACGGCAGCCACCAGGGACTTGGACAGAGCCCAGCGTCGCTGCACGTAGTCCACAGGTCGGCGAGTAACGAACACTATGATCCTCTGCACCACTGCCGTCAGGAACAAGAGGGTGAATGGGATCCCCACCACAGAGTATAGGATACAGAAGGCCTTGCCCTCATCGGATAAAGGCACTGTGTGGCCATAACCTAAAAAGAGAATCAAAATCAGAGTCAGTGATGCCATTATTCTATTATATACTATATACTATAATATTCTATTATAGGTCTATACAAAATACTGTTTCTCTAACAGACATGGTATTGTATATAGTATAGCACTGATATTTCTTGTATGTGTACAGATCACTTCCAACAAAGCAGATCATGAATTAAGAAAATTCTTGAAAGTAGTCTTTTGCACTTTGGAACAGAACCTGGAATTAATGGCATTGTTAAGGAAGATAAAAAGGTTAAAAAACTTAGATAAAATGCCCATACAACGGATACTGAACAAAAACGCATATTTTTTAAGTAAAAGAGTTTGATGTTAAACATTGTGTATGTTTCAAAGAACAAGAATGTGTTTTTTGGGATAACATTCTTTAAATAGAGTACATATTTTAATGACATCTAGAAAACAACACATTTGCATATATATCCGCATATTCCGCCTACAATAATTTAGCACCACCTATTCACACTTTTAGTCCAGATTGCTTTTTAAAGAGAAGTCACTCAGGGAAGCCAATCAGAACAGTGTAATTTACATTTCAGCCTTGAAGGCACAGTAATAGAATTTTAAATTCAAAAGATGTTGAAAAGTATTATAACTGAACTAGGACTAAACTGGTACATAAACTCATGCAACTGTCTAAAAAGAGAAGCTTAGGGGAAAAAATACAATACAAGAATACAAGAAACCTCAATCTGATACCGAAAACTTCAATATTTGAGAGAAGGCAACCCTTTTGTTGAAGGGTTAAGGGTTTCCCCTTTGGTTAAATAACACCTGTAAATCTTCTCTTACAGCACTTGCAGAGATTACAGAGCAAGCAATATGAGACCACTTCTAAACACAGAATATCTTCATATCCCAGAGGGTCCTAGGTGCTCTGTTTTTGGACTGTTCCCTTAAGCACATTCCACAGATTTGCAGGGGACAGTAATGTTCATGTAAAAAGCTTGATACTGTGGTCAGTGAGCCATAATTGTGTTTGTAATTGGATCATTGTTCTACTGGAACATGGGGTCCCAACCTTTTTTCCTTGAAGCCCCCCTTGCCTGTGTCCAAGACAAGCCAGGCCCCCCCACCCCAACTCCTACCCGCATAGGCGCACAAAAAGAATGAAGTGATTAATTACAAACTTTCATTTGCAAAAAATACACAGTGGTTGTAGGTTTTTGTTTTTATACTCATACACACATACTTTTACGTTTCTCAGATATTGGGATTTTATGAATTGAATGTCTACAATTATAATTTTGGTAACAATTTTGTGCAGACAAAATCGTGTACACCCCCTGCAATCTCTAGCGCAACCCCCTTAAGGGGAGCCCGGACCCCAGGTTGGGAACCACTGCACTAGAAGATACAATCATGACCCAGTCTTTGGCAGAGACAGTTTCCAGGTACTTAATGGAGTGGATACATCCACAGGTTTTACATTTCTAGTCATCTTCCTCAGGTTGTATTAGTTGTAGTGGGTAACACTACTACCCTCAGTTCCACAGACCCCACATTCATTTGTAATCAGTTGTAGGTCACTTTGCCAAATGCATAAACATAAATGTATGCGGGCAAAATACACTTGTGTCTTTTTCCAGGAAATTCCATCACAAGCTGTAGTTGTTTCAAACTTAGATATGAGCATTTTCAGGCTTGTAACTGTTTATGGCCAGACCCTAATTTATGACACTAAGAACAACTGACCTCTCATCTCGTATTTCCACCCCAGTAAAGCAGAAATCATGGCTGACCATCCCTAAGCACTCAGCTGGACTTATAAAGTGAAAACATGTTCCTGTTTTCTTATGTTCATAAGAACCATAAAGAAAAAAATATAGGTTTCATTGCTTTATGTTTCTTACACTGAATTTACTTCAGTCAAAGACTTTTTTCAGTGTTAGACTGAGATAGTTAACCACAAACACCCATGTTTACCGGGCGTGCCAATTGTTCTTGTACTGCACTGAAACATCTGAAATAGGATAACCTGAATCAGGTACAGACAGAGCAAAAATGTGGCCTGGGAGGTTGATTCCTGAGGACTGGGTTGAGAAAAACTTACTTGAGTGAAGGACAAAGCCTAATCTGTGTGGAGAAATCTGGGTAGGTATCTAGGTGGCTGCCAGAACAGTGTGTTTATGGAGATCCTGCTCTGATCTTTATGCTGGATTAAGTTACTTAAACCCAGGAAACACTACGCCAGCCTCACGCTTGTCCTACACTCACCCTTCAACAGAACTGCAGAGCTGTACACTGTCGCTTGCACTGACTGCTAATCACTGCATGTTAATGAAAAAGACAACTCTCCCAAGCATGTCCTGGCAGTGTATTGATCAGCATGCCATGTGAGGGTTGACCTTGCACTAGGCCAGACAACCTGATCGACTGGTCATTTGGGCCACCGTGATATTCTAATGCACTTAACTAAACACAGGAAGGTACCAAAAATGGAAAATTTGACAGAGGATATGTCTAACTGCTTCACTGGCCACTAAGACTTTTGGTGAACTGAAATAATGGCACAGCCAGAAGTATGTGAATAGAGCAGTGAGGTCATATGGGTGTGTGTTTAAGCCTCCACACAAACGCCCTCTTGATTCCATAACACATATCCAGTCCAGCCCAAAATTCAGAGGTTTAAATGACCTTTAAATCTGACAGTCAAACAGAACAGTAAACTGAAGACTGTAGTATCACTACAGATAGACGGATTTCAAGAAGCAATACAGTAAATGAATGAGGAAATAATGTGTTTTTCTATGTATGACAGGAATTTCTTTCTGTAGGAGACACAGATGGAATCAGGTAGGCCCATAACCCCACTTCTTGTCTTTTCACTGCCAATACATTATATGGACAAAAGCACTGAGACACACCTCTTTATCAGGGTTTGGGCAAGGCCCCTTATTTTCAGTGAAGGGAAATCTTAATGAGGTATACCAAGACTTTTTTGACTACGCCTTGCTTCCAACTTTGTGGACACAGTTTGGGGAAGAACCTTTTCTATTCCAGCATGACTGTGTCCTAGTGCACAAAGTGCACGCCATAAAGGCATGTTTGGAGGAGTTCAGTGTGGAATAACTTGACTGGCCACACAGAGTCCTGACCTCAACCCCATTCAAAACCTTTGGGATGAACTGGAACTGAGATTGTGAGCCAGGCCTTCTCGTCCAACATCAGTGCCTGATGGCAAAAAATCCCACCAGAAACAAACTCCATATTAAATTCTAGGTATTTGAATGCAATAATGTAATAACGGTTTAATAATGGACAGGTGTCCATAAATGACCTTTGTCCAGGTAGTATATACGCATAGATTGACCAAGGCTTATGAAGGTTTGGTAGCACATCGGGAAAGCCTGAGAGCTCACCTGTCGTGGAGAGGACGGTGCTGGCGAAGAAGAGGGCTGAGGTGAAATCCCAGTTGTAGTTGGTGGAGGTGCTGTTCAGCACCGAGACTCCGTAGTTGCTCGCCTGCAGGGCTTTGGCCAAGAACTCCTCCAGCTTCTCCTCGGACAGACATTCGTGGTCCCGGAGGAACTGGCGTTTCTGCTCGCCGAGCTCTTGTCGGAGAAGGTCCTCATAGGGCGACTCCACCAGGGAAAAGACGATCGCACCGAAGACCAGGTACAGAAGGTACACCAGCACCAGGAGGACGAAATACCACGTCGATTTGTGCCCTTCGATCACGCGCGCGCAGCCTCCCGCGGAGAGACACTGGAGCATGTTTCGGTGGTCTGTCAGTTTCAGTATCGAGACACTGAAACTTCCTGACTCTCCTCTCACTCCTGCTGCTTTATGAGCGTCTTCGCTCTCCTTTCTCTTTCAGCCTTCACCCCCCACGCTGTGATGATGTGAGAATGACGTCACGCACCTCACCTCATTCAGGTTGGAGAGTGTGTGTGTCCAGTCAGCAGTAAGGAGTGTCTGTGCCTGCCTGGCAAGTCCCAGAGCAGCCTGGGGGGTTGATTAACAAGCTGGGTAGGTGAACAAAAGTGTTGGGACGCATTACCATTACACCAACAGGGTAACATGTCTCTTTAATGACATTGCTTTCAAATCCGTAGACTTTAATATGGAGTTGCCCAACCCCAACTGCAGCTATATCAGCTTCCACTCTTTTGGAATGTTCCTGTGGGATTTTGTGACCATTCATTCTGTAGAACATTTGTGAGGTCAGGTAGTGATGTTGGTCGAGAGGGGCTGTGAAACTGTGAAATCTCTGTTCCAGTTCAGCCCAAGGGTGCTGGATGGGGTCGAGCTCAGGGCTCTATCTGGTTCAGTCAAGTTCTTCTTCATTGAATTAATCCAACCATGTCTTTATGGAGCTTGCTTTGTGTGCTGGGGCACAATCATGCTGGACCAGAAAAAGTTCTTCCACATGGCATTGTACAAAATGTTTTGGCATCCTGAAGCATTAAGATTTTCCTTCACTGAAAGTACGGGGCCACCTGAATTCAATTATTAAATGGCATCTCCCATTTAGAGGATCTAGATGCCTGCCAGAACAGTGTGTTTATATGGAGATCCTGCTCTGGTCTCTGTGCTGGATTAAGTTACACTGTGCCAACTCTCCTCTCACTTCTCTTGCTTTGTGCGAGTCCTCACCCTCTTTTCTCTTTTTGCCTTCAACCTCAAAGCTGTGACAATGTGGCGATAATGCTTACACACCTGACCTCTTTCAGGTTTCAGTGTGTGTCCAGGACGCAGCAAGGTGTGTCCGTGCTTTGCTGGCAGATCCAGAGTTTACTGTAAAGCAAGAAGTAGCAGCCTTTCCACCCCCCTCCAAAACACCCCCCTGCTGATGCTGACTGAGATGCCTTCAATGTGCTACAGCAGACCAGCCTAGCTGGTTTAACCAGGTGTGATACACACAACTGTGGAAGTGTTTCAGCAATTCAGGGGTCACACCTGTTCAGCCACTTCCCGTCAGGGTACTTTGAATAGTTTCACTCTTTCCTGGTTTCATCTGTTTAGCCAGACAGCACATTGTTATGGATTCAGCATTGAATTATGGTAGTGATTTAAGGGTTAAAACATAGTGATTGTTGATGAGATTTTCAACATTTGATGGAAACAGAACCATATAAATACACTTTCACTTATAAATGGAGACTTTTTCAAGCTTAAGAAGCCTCTCATGGTTATACCATTAAATCACTTGTGGAACAATCTTGACACTATATTGATTCAGTTCAGTGTTAAATCAGCCAATTAAGTGTCAACTCGATGCTGAAGCTTTTTGGTAAATGTTTGGTTTCTTGATGTTTAATAGATGGCCTTTCTAATGCAAAAGATCAACATGGAACACCACTTTAATGTAGTTAAACTGTCTTTCTGACTTTGCTACTTCGAAGAGTTTGTCATAAAGTTACAATAATAATACAATAATAATATGCACTTACAATAATCTTGGTTTCAAGGGTTTGGATTTGGACAGACTGCTGTTTGGTTTGGCTTAGTATCCTTAAAGCACTGCTCACGCATAACCTATTCCCAAACTCAAAGTGTGTGTGTGTGTCTGTGTGTGTGTGTGTGTGTGTATGAGGAGTATTATTATTGCACTTGACCAGGCCTCTTGAATTAGCCATCCCTCCTAGCTCATCTGCATTAACTTCCCCTTCTGCAAGCCATGACATGAAGTTACAGCTGTAACTCCACCCTGACAGAGATCAGATATGAAATACTTCAGCAAACTGAAAGCAATTCTTGCTTCAGCAAACACGAAAACTCTGCATAAATCATTAGTGAAATTCCTCTATGGTGACAAAATGTGTTTGCTGTCTTAGTAATTAGATGTCACTACAGCGGGTAGGATTGTTTTGCCCTGCTGAACAAAGCAGCTTGCTCAGCAACTCGATGCCTATGGCCCTGTATCTTACTCTCTCTGTGCTGAACTTTCCATAAATACAATGATATCTTATAGAGCTGTTTCTCCCATTGATAGGCTGACGCCCTTATTTACAGAAGCTTGTGAAATGTGCAGGCGGGAAATGGCACAAGGATAAGAAGTTCAACGATTTAATTGGACCCATAACCTTATCCCATTATAAAGATATAAATCATAGTATTTCCCCAGGCCATCAGACCCATAAATCAGAACAGAAAAACAAAACTGTACATCACACACACGCACACACGCACACACACACCCACACACATTGAACTGCTTCCTTTCTCCCAATCACACTGCATACACACACTAAACTGCATTTATTTATAGACTGTACAGTTTTTCTGATCTTGTTGCTGCAACTTGCAATTTTTGAACAATTATTTTTGCTGTCTACCCCAGTCCTTTGCATTTCTTTCACACATCAAATGCTTCTGCTAGAATACGATGCTGTATTCCCTCACACTACTGCCACTGTCGACTGAGCTATGTTGTGTCTTGTCCTGTAAAGTGTTTTTTTTTATTGTTTTTTTTTCTTTTTTTGATTTTTTTCATTAGTTTAGCCCTGTCCTGTATGTGTTTTTTTCTCCATGTTACACCATGTTCCTCGATTACCATTGTTTTGTTTCACTGTGTACTACATATATTGTTGAAATGACAATAAACACCTACTTGTCTTGACTTGATAATAATTACCAGTAAGTTTGTAGTAAGTACGCAGTGGGGGTGGTCTTACAGTTCGTTTTATTGTGACCAGTGGCATGATTACACTGAAGCCTTGTTTTGGGGGCTTCTTTCCTCTCTAGTCAGCACTTGGCTTTGCCATAGTGACCTTAGGCTCTGTGTGGCTGCTGTAGGGCTTCACATCATACCACTAGAATACCACTGGGGGAAACAGTCCAAATCCTGACCACAAAGTCTGTTAACATCATTTAAAAAAAAAAAATCAAAGTCAAAAATTGGTAAACAGTATTTTTCTGTCTTTAAGGAGCTTTATTTGTGTCTGGGTGTGAGGGACGGGGAGGGTGGTCTATGTGTTTGGTCTTTAAGGGATCCAGAGCTTGCCATGCACTCGGAAGCGATAAACGCAGGTGAAAGAAGGATGACCCCAGTTGCTCCTGACTCTCAGCTCGACCATGGAATACACATCCTTCACAGACTCCTGAGAGAGAGAGAGAGAGAGAGAGAGAGAGAGAGAGAGAGAGAGAGAGAGAGAGAGAGAGAGAGAGAGAGAG
>JBBJLR010141115.1:0-34816 GCA_037577145.1 Brachypetersius gabonensis | reverse complement strand
ACACACACACACACACACACACACACATATACACACACACACACACACACACACACACACACACACACACACACACAACTGAACAGCCTTCTTTCTCCCAATTACATGGTAAACACATACAAACCCGTTTCACCCATACAGTGAAAACCTACTCCCCGACTGTGTAAATACTGTATTTATTACATACTGTAAATGATATTTAATCCTGTTGCTGCTATTTGTTATTTTTGCACTTATTTTGCTCGCTACGTTAGTGTTTGCATTTTTTGCACACCAAACAACTCTGCTGCTTGACTACAGCATACAGTAAACCCCCAGTTTTACGCGGATCAGGAGTCGCGGATTCAGTCACGCGCAGATTTTTTTGAGAACCCAAATCCATCGTTTCCAACCCAAAACCCTGCGGAAACTGCAAATATCCTCCACCATTTTTTCCTTTTTTGTGGCAATACATTTTTTTTTCTGGATGTTTTCACACAAGGGGACTCCAGGAGACCTTTCCAATGAGCCCTCATTTGTATTTTTAGCCCGAGTAGATCAATGGTTGTCCTTCTTTGGACCACTTTTGGTAAGTATTTAGTAATCCAGTACAAGGAACCATGACAGCTCTGACCCAGTCGTCTAGCCATCCCTATTTGGCTCTCGTCTTTCCCAAAAATTAACTTTGCCCAGCTTCCAAAAAAGTAACTCCAGTAACTGACAAGCGTAATTGTAGATGAGATCATTCGCTACAGCTGTCAGTAGTTTTAATATTGTGGGTGGTTGGTTTATAGTTGTTGTGAAATATTAAAGCCTTTCTCACGGGGCACACACACAATTTTATCATTTGATTGGCTGAATGGCATAATGCATGGGATGATTGGCCATTCACTGCGACTGCAGCCGTGGTCAGCATGATGCATGAAATTAGGAGTGATGGCACTAACAAGAGCTCACTGTTATGTCAGATGCGTAATTGGAAGCGTCTGACAGTAACAGCAGATTATGCCAGCAGATTTGATCAGAAGATGAATTGATTACATTTTTGACACCTGTTCATTAGCATAACTATGTTAATCTATTATGCAGATGCGTGCCTGACGTGGTGCACGGCACCATATTTGATCTTAACCAGCCGTAGGAAAGTATGCAGCTTCTACTCGATTTGAATGTTATTTAATATACGGTAAAAGGTATAATGTGAAAACGAATTTTCTGATCCAGAATCAGAATCGGAAAACCTTATTGATCCCGGAGCTAACTGCTCATGTTATGACTGCACAGAGACAGTCTACATAAAAATCTGCAGAAAAAAACTAAACATGTAAAACACTACACCACAAAAACTTACATGTAAAATGAAAAAAAAAACCAGTCCAACAGATGTGCCTGGTGGGCATAACAATTTTGTGCTAGTACTTGCATTTGTATTTTAACATGTTTGCTGGAGTATAAAGGACTATGCAGGAAGTATAATGAATGTAAATGTGTTTTGGATTTGCTCTAATTTGGAAACCTGTTTTTGTTATAATGCTGAACTGGCATTGGGAATTATGTAAACATTTATATAAGAGGTCACTAGTCTTGCTGATTAATTGTCATGCCTGCACCACACCACCAGCTGCCTGGGTCTCCAGAATACTGAGCCTGGGCCCCCCTGCTGCTATATTCACCTTGATGTCAGCCTAGCAGTACCCCATCCAACACTTCTCATCCAACACCAGTGCCTGACCTCATAAATGCTCTACAGAACGAATTGACACAAATTCCCACAGAAACACTCTAAATTATTGTGGAAAGCCTTCCAAGAAAAGTGTAAGCTGTTCTAACTGCAAAGCGGGGACCAAGTCCATATTAAAGTGTATGTATTTGAATGCAATGTCATTAAAGTCCCTGTTGGTGTAATGGTCAGAGATCGCAATAATTATGCACCTATGCTGGGCCCCCCTGCTGCTATATTCACCTTGGTTCTCTCCATCAGCTGCACCGGCCCCTCGTCTGCCTAGCAGTACTTTAGCTATCCTGTCCCAGAGCTAATCTATTCACCATCGTAGCAACTGTCTGGTCTTTGCTGTGTCTTGTTTGTATCTGTCTGCCTGTCTGCAGCTCTGACTCTGCCCGCTTTCTGTACCCCTGCCACTTTATCCGGCTCACGTTGTGTGATGAGGGCAGGGCTACTGCATCATCCTGCCCAAACTCTGGACTGCTCACACGCTCAGAGACCTGAACTGTATTGACCTCCATGATCACGGAGGAACAAAACTATATCAGGAAAGGGAGTGGACTGTTGGATCTGTGCCTTTGTGTTTGGCATTTTCTTCACCTAAAAGAAGAAACTGTCTCGACTAAGCCCCTGCGAGTGCATCCTTTCTGACTTGAATATGACACTAATTCAGTTCATTTGGATGAATTCCCGCAGACTAAAGAGTTTTGCCAAAATAAGAGATCATCTGCCTTTCTGTGTTCACACATTTTAAGGATTGTCTGTTCGTAAACTTATTCTAAAAGTTAAATAAATGGCATAAACTTTATAACATTGTTATTACAACTTGCCCTCTGCATGTGTTTAATGCTAAAAAAAAACTTGGGTAATAAATAAATGAACAAACAAGGTGCCTTCAATGCTGATGGTTAGGTTGGTGGTGTGTCTAAAATCATGTACTTACGTGAGTGCACTTGAATGTAGTGCTTAGTAGGCTCTGAGCACTTCCTTCTGTAGTGCACACTGCCGGGGGTAAGTATTGTTCCAAATGGAACACCGACGTTTTGCACTTAGAGGAAGTGGCGGACTAACATTTGATGGCGATTCTCCAGCTCGCCAAAATATCGTCCGGCTTTTGTTTACAGAATGAATTTCCTCGTGCTTTTATTTGCTTTGGTTTACCTCCTACTATACCCCAACTTAAATTTATACAAAGTAGTTGTCTCCACTTTGGCTTGCAGCGGCATTTCACTGTTGGTAATGGTGCACTATGCACTAAAACAGTGTTCGAAGTGTGCAAGTGCGCGGCTTGAGACACACCTTAGGTGTTTTTGATACACTATATGGTTAAATAGTTTTTACACTATATAATTTATTGGACCTTATACATCTGAGGTATAACTAGGATTGAATTGAATTTTGTTATAAAGATGTATGTGAGCCTGTGTTTTTCCAAGTGCCTCTAAAATGGAAGGGGTGGGTTGGAGTGACATAAAAGTCCTAGGAAACTTTTGTGGAACACACCGAGAGCTCCAGCAAAAGAACTGCTTTTTGCCTTTACTGATTCAAACCTTTTTGACTTTCAGTTCATGTTTAATGACTGTAAATGTTCACAGTGGATTAAATGTGACTCCATGCAGAGGGGCTCCAAGCCTTTTATTATGTGAAGCCTGATGTTTAACACTTCACCTTGTACATGATTATACTTAAACAAAGAGAACTTAAAGAGTACTTACTGTTGATTGCGGCTGCTTCAGTGTCAAGATAAAGTGTTATGTGCTGTGACAGCTAAAGTACAGTTCAAGCAACTGGACAGCGCCAAAAATGTTTTTATTTATTTCTGGGTTTTTTTGTAACTCCAGCTAACTGCATCTAAAATAAAAAAAGAAACTATGAAGTTAAAGTTCACAATATCAGCTTTAACTGATGTGTATTTACATGAACAAACCCTCTGAGGTCTAACCAGGACTGCAATGCAGTAATTTTAATAACCTGCTACTAGGCAGATGCTAGCCTAGGGGTTAGGGTTCTGCCCCTGGAATCAAAAGGTTGTGAGTTCACACACACTGCTCCCTGGGCGCCCCTCATGGGTGGCAGCCCATTGCTTCACTTGGTGAAAGATCAAAGCAGGCAAAGAATTTCACATTGTTCACACCGTGTGCGGTGCTGTGTTCATGTGTGACTATAAGGGGCTGCTTTACTTTATTCATTGACTTCAGTGAGTGAAAGGCAAGCAAAGTAGGCTTTTTGGGTCATGAGCAATTTATCTCTTAATCTTCACCTTATCTATCCATAAGACTTCAAGACTTTAGAAGTCATTTTTGATCTTTCTGTTAAATATGCCATTAACGATTTTCATCTTGCAGTAAACTCTGAGAACATTCTGGTGCCATCATCATTTTATAGTAGTCGTTAACATGTCTGTCTCCTGAAGAGCGCTCTACATTTCACTCTATTTCTTCATGACTGTCATCTACCACAAAGCCTTGGTTAAGATCACAAGCTTTTTCTTTTTTCAGTTCAGGTTAAATAAACATCCAAACAAAGGTTTTGGCGAAACTCAACATTTTAGATAAGGCTTTTGGCTAAACCCCATAATCTTTTCTTGTTTTCTAGCTAGAGTTTTGGCTAAGCTAAGCTCATTTTTGGCTAATCTCAATACTTTGGTTTTCTAGTTAAGGCTAAACTAAGCTCACCACTCTTTTGTGTTTTCTAGGTAACAATTTGGGTAAGCTACGCTTCACCAGTGTTTTCTGGTTTCTAGCAACATTTTTGGCTCTCAAGCTACTCTTCAAACAAAACTACTTCTACCTACTCTTAACTGTACCCACTCCATTAGCCGTAGAGGGCCAATCTGTTCAACAGTGATAAAACTGTACATTTAAGGCCTTCTCTGTATTTGACTGTATTTCTCTTTCTCTTCGAGTCGACCAACAGAGGATGGTTTGGCCTTTTGAGTCTTAGTTCCACCCGATGTCTCCTCCTCCCTTTGCTTGCTTACTAGGGGCACAAACCTTGATTTTTGTAAAGCTGCTTTGTGACAACATTGGTTGTAAAAAATGCTATATAAATAAGCTCAACAATCTTTTCTTTTTTTTCCAGATAATGGTCCAGATAATACTAGTCTTCTTGTTTTTTTCAGCCAATGTGTTTTCTGAGCTTAGCTGTTTTTCCCTTTTTTCTAGCTAATATATTTGCTGAGCTATGTTCACGAGTCTTTTCACACAAAGGTCACAAAATGACCTTCTTTTCTGTTTTGACCCTAAAATTGAGACCCAAGAGCAACAAACTGCAAATGCAAATGCCACATCTGGTAAAACCTTCTGTTAGTTCTATTGTGTATATCTTATTATTGACAGCAATCAATCAGTATAATTAAAAAAACATTACAATTGTTTATGGTCCCTTAAAATGTGGATGTAATTGAAGCATGATGACTCCTTTGCACACGTCACTTACCTATGTACTCTTTTGTTGCAACTGCTGCGGTGTGGTTGGTAAAAACCTGATGCAGCTCGAAGAATTTAGGCGGAACTCTAAATTCACATTGAAGTTCCAGCACTAAGTTGGATTATCTTGTCATAGTTAACAAACTAACAAACAATACTTTTAACACCATGCTAACATAAGCTCAATAAAATGAAGATCATCTGAAATCATAAAACTCCATCTGTATGTATCTGTTACATAAAAACACTGGACTCTCATTAGGTTGAATTTACAATCCGTAAAGCTTGTCCAGTCTCACAGCTTATTTGAAAAAACACATTTGGGAGTAAAGCGTAGGTCAGACACTTCTAATCTTCAGTGGATACTATATTGGTCTACTGATGTATTTTCTTATGAGCAGGTGTGTATGTGTAGGTTTGTATTGTTTTAGGAGTCAGAGAGTACGAAGTTCTTAAGGTCAGGCTGTCATTGTCGAGAAGTAATAGATTAAAGTCGTATCAGGTGTGAATCCTGTCGACAAGTGGCCACAGCATGTGTTCCCCAAGCACATCTTTAATTTCGCTCGCAGCGGGGCATTAATATGCTGACTACAAGATGAAACAAAAGACACTGTCCCTGATAATAGTTCTAAAATGCTCACACATTTGTATCTAATCTCTTGAGTGGTGGTGGGTGTCGCCTCTTAAATACACACGAGCTGCGGCTCCTCCTTGGGAATTTACTAGTTCCGCTTCGACTCTGATTTTTTTTTTAGACAAACTGGAAGTTTATGATACACTAAGAGTACAAAATATTAATGCATACACGTTCTTGTGTTGTTACGTTTGTGTGCGTTTTCCATTGATCAACAAAACATAACGTTACTGGATACTAATGGCTATATATATAAGATTTATTAGTGTGCTTGCTCAAGCACACAAGCACACTAGAGCTTTTGAGACACCGTTCCAACTCTAACACGACTCTAACACCTGAAATAGCGGGCTTGTTCACAGTTTATGCTAAGCCTTGTCGTTCGTTTATTATTCCCATTTTCCGATGAAAAAATGGCCCATCCACAATGTTAGAGTGAGAGCAGCAAATAGACCCAGTATAAACTGGGATTTCAAAGTAAAAATCCAAAGTTTAACCCTTGTACTGAAGTAAGTTGAAAAACAGATAAGGGGAGAGAGGATATTCTGGCAGTGAAAGCTGCCTTCTAAATGATGTTAAAGACACCTCTAGCCAGAGGAAGAAAGAGAACTATAAAACAAAGAGGTTTGAAAGAGAGGACATTCTGGCAGTGAAATAGCCTTTATAGTGTTCATGTTTTTCTGCTTTGGATTTACTGGTAACAAAGAATCCAGGCGCCGGCTAGTCTACGCAGAAAAAAAAAAAATGCAATATTTCCAACATGTTTTTTTTTTAAAGAATTTACTTAAACAGAGTATTTGAAACATTGAACATGGTTGAAAAAAAATAGCAAAAGAACAATCTATAACAGAAGCACAGAAGATGAAGAAACTGCCCGGTGATTTTTTTTGCTCTCTTCTCTGTGGCACTGGGTGAAGAGTTTTGGAAAAACCACCATTTATTGCAGTTCAGTCAGTCTTTCGCGATATGTATATTGTGCATGTTGATATCGCAATGAAGGTTAATTTGCGATATATTGTGCAGGCCTAGTATAGATAGATAGCTAGATATATTAACTAGGATGTCTAGAAGAGAGCAAGGACACTTTGCATTTTCTCTGCAGAAATGCAGTCCAGTTATTAGTCATTTTTATAGTATAAAAATGCGATTTGTGACTTTGTGATTTATTGAAATAATGATCACAATTTATATTAAATGTCACAAATAATCTATGAAATGTGCTACGGATAAGTCATTGATTTCCTCAGTACAGGGTCGCCAACCTTTTTTAAACTGAGGGCTACTTCATGGGTACTGAGCCATACAAAGGGCTACCAGTTTGATACACTAGAACAGAGTTTACCTAAACTTATCTAAACTTTATGTACGTCTATATAGATGCAAATGTGATTAAAGAAGAATAGCAACAAGATCAAATTAAATGATAGATGCTGTTCACTGGTGAGTTGTGTTATTTTTTGAACAGGCTACTCATGTGGTCCTTGGGGGCACCACACTGCTGAACCCTGCCTCAGTGTCTTGAATGTACATGCATTAGTTATTACTTACTAATTAAAAATGAGCAATTAACTCATTTGATTCATCATTAGCTCATAGCTTATTTACTCATTAACTGTGTGCTATGTGCTGTTCATTATGCTCATACAGAACTGTATATATTATATAAAGAACTAAAATGAGAACTAAGTACAACTATGTTCATGATTTATTGTTACATTTTTCAGAACACTTCACACTTAGAGTGGCAAATTAGTTCGCAATTATCTGTTAATATGTATTTAATGACTCATTATTTATATATTGGTTGCTGTTAATTAATTACTACTTTCTTGTTCTGTAGTAATTAGCAGCTGATTCAGTTAACAGATGGATATGTTTACTAATGTAAAGAAGTAACATGAGTACCCACTATATTTATGTGTTAGTCCTTTTGTTTTTTTATTATATATTTCTTTCACTATGCACCTTAATGCTTGATTTACTATCTAAATTAATTTATAATAAGCCTGTTGACAGATAATGCATGCATATTAGATACTTTATGTGACACAAAAACAGATGTATCAGGAAAGAAAATAAGATATCTGTAACTTGTCAATCATGTCCAGACAGCTGTCTGTGCAGAGAGGAAGCTAAAAATGTGGAGGTGTTTTAAAGTGCCCAGTTATCAATTGCGTTCCACAGAACACACTCGAAAGACTAATTAACAGATAATGGCTCTTCCCCCAGCTGTAGCTCTCATCAGAGATGTTCACAAGTCATTTTTACAGAGTCCAAGTCAAGTCTCAAGTCTTTGTGCTTGAGTCCAAGTCAAGTCTCAAGTCTTTAAGTGGCAATGTTTAAAAACAGCGACTCTAAGGCCTCGTTCACACGGACGTCTGAACCCGGCGTTTTCCTGGCGTTCGTGACGCCAGGTGAGCGCCTATTGAACGCCAGCAGTTTTTCTGCTCATTGAAGCAAATCAAAGCGTACACACGGGTGTTCAGCACCGGCGCTCGGCCGGCGTCAAATAAACACTGCATGCAACGTTTTCTTGGCGTCAAAATAATACACGAAAGACGCCAGTCGAATGCCTTGCTTACGTGAATCAAACATCGCTAAAAAACGTCATAAAAACGCCTATGAAGTTCAGAGCGCGTTCATTTCGAACGTCTGTGTGGACGAGGCCTAAATGTGGGATTTTTCAGCTGTAAAGTTTGAGCTCTTAATGTTTAGAATATATGCTAATTGGCCACGCCCCGCAATTACAGTTGGCTGTTACTTAGCAGGGGGCTGGACTGCATGCTGTGATATGCCCTCACCAACGTGGAGGATTTTCCTTAAATTATCTTAAATCTAAATGTTAAATATGAAAAATATATCTCTAACTCTAAATGTGAAACTCCACAGTCAGATAGGGCTCACGAGTCACAACACCCAGGTCCGAGTCAAGTCTTTTAGGGCAAGTCTAAAATCAAGTCACAAGTCTTTGACTTACGTGCGAGTTCCCATCTCTGGCTCTCATAACTACCTCTCCTAACTGTACCTACTCTGTTAGCCACAGACAGCCATTTTGTTCAACTGTTTCTGTAGTTTCTATAGTTAGTTTTCCTAGTAAAAACTATTTTTTTCTCTCTCTTCGGGTCGACCAGAAGGGGATGGGTTCCCCTTTTGAGTCTTTGGTCCTCCTGAGGTTCCTTCCTCCAGGTCAGGCAGTTGTTCCTCGCCTCTGTCGCCCTTGGCTTGCTTACTAGAGGCTCGGATCTTGATTTTTATAATGCTGCTTTGTGACAACACTGTTTGTAAAAGCATGCAAAAGTAGTTCCTGATTCATATTAGTAAACTTACATATCAGTTCAATGTCTGGGTTAGTTTCCACTTGATACCCCTCCCACAATCCAAAGACACGCATGTCAGGCGAATTCAAGATGCTAAATTGGCGCTAGGTATGAATGTGTGTCCACCTTTTGTACTAGGAGCACTGAGATATGCTCCAGCACCCCCCTAACCCTGGTTAAAGACACACAGTTCAGATAATGGATGGATGGATGGCCAAATAAATTTAGAATTAACGAATAATTCATTTATGAACAAAAAATATTAAGTAATTGGTTAATGGCAAATTATGAAGTGCTTAGCGAGTTATTAAGTAAACTAATATTTAATGAATAGTAAATTAAATAGTTATACTTAGCAATGCTTAATTAGCAGAATAATTCATCTTTAATTTGTGACCCTCAATGTAGCCACTCCGCCTTGTATAGGACACTTCAGCCTTAGTGGCTAATTTCTTTTACCTCCACATAGTTAACCGCCTTTATGAGTTGAGTTTTTTGAGCAGTGATTGCTTCTTAAAATGAAGTAGTACAACAAGTTCTAGAGCATAGTGTACTCTATAGAACAGTGTACTCACTTACTAATAGCCAATTGCTTAAGTACTAATAACTAATTAACCAATAATGAAGAATTAATTAACTTTTTAACACTATTATGATGACCATTTTTTATAGTCTAATAATATTTTTTTCAGTCATTAAATCATCATTCTTTCAGGGACGTTAAGGGTTAACTTCCCTGAAATGAGGTTCTCAATCGTACAAATATGTGTTGTCTAACAAAGAGCAGCGAGATATCCAAAAATGTCAAAATTTACATGTTTAACTATCATTGTTTGTATCATGCTCATGCACACACATTCACAACCTCTTCCCCCTCTGTCCTTTCAGGTGGCACGTCCCCTTTCAGGAGAGCATAAAGACCACTATTATTTCATTGTGTCAGTCATATTCAGTAAAGTAATGCGTTGAGTGCAATGAGGATTCACTATGCAGGAAACAACACACAGGTCTCAACTTGAAAGAAACTAAATGAATGGTTTATTTCTGTTAAGCTAATCACAGTAATAGGGCTTCTATGATTAATGCTATCCTGTTAGTACTATTGCAATCAGATTATGAGCACCCCAAAAATGAAATGTGTTACAGCACGAAATACCTGCCGCCCTTGCAGAGGCCAGTAAAAAACTGTGTAGTGTTCAGCCTCCAGACGGAAAAAGCTGCAGGGCTCTATTATTGTCATTTGCCCTTCATACCACTGACAGTCAGCTGCAGAGTAATGACATTTTAAATGATTTTATATACAACTGCTGCAGCATTACAATTTTAATTCGCGTAAATCACAGAAGGGAAAAATCTTCTAATCGAAAAAGAGGGTAAAAAAAAAAAGAAAAGAAAAGAAAAAAACCTCCATTCAGTGCTTCATCCCCCACTGATAAATGCTCACCAGCTCGCTCTGCCTCTGGTGTCCATTTATAATATTTAATTATTTATTTATTTACTTAAGTCTGCATAATCATTTTGGCTATAGGTGATATAGGAACAAGCCTGAGCTGGGCAGAATGCATTATGCATGAGCAAGAGATACCGCGGGGTGCCAGAGGTTTGCGAGATACGAGCGCGATTTCCCAAAATCGTCTCTTTCTTTATCGCACAAAAACCTCTCGGACAAGGAGGAACAAGGCCGCCAGATAGAGCGGAGTGTGTGTAATGAATAAAATTGTAAGGAGATGAGGCAACTGAGATTAATAACGTATAGTAGCCTATTCACACTCCTCTGCAGCTGAGTCATGCTTCTTCTCCTCTGCTTTATACCACATGGCCAAATCGCTAGCGCCGCTACAAGTAACACCTACGGTGGACGTCTGCGACCAGCCTTACTGTGCAGGTCACAGAACATCTAAAAGCAGTTTGAACCTGATTAAAACAAATGGTTACATTTATCAAACAGTTACATTAAAGCTGTTAACATGGCTAATGACGGGAATGGAACTAATGGAATTAACCCTGCAATGTCCTTTCTCTAAACCTTCACTGAATGTCCAGAAGTGTAAGTGTAAAGTGACCATTTGTCATCATAGCACACAGTTTGAGCAACACAAAGTTCTTTCTCTGTATTTAACTCATGAAAGTAGAGGATAATAACAGATACCCATTTTAATTAACGAATTTGGCTACATTGATTGCCAACAAAGTTGTTTTTTGCACACATAGCATGTAGAGTCTCTAATATAAGGCAAGGTCAATAGAATATTATGCTCTGGATCAGCCACACATGAACCTAAGAACAAATAGAGGGCTATTCAATACATTTGGGATGAGTTGGACTTGCATTGACACCTGCTGTCTTTTAAATGTGTTGCATAAATGAGGAAGACTTGATCTGTTGAATATTGTCAGAAGAGTGTTGATGCCTAGGGTGAGAACTTTCATCATGGTGCAGTATTTGCACCCAGAGATGGATAAATGGTGGCTGGTCTGGGGATTTGCTTGATCACACCACTGACCTGTCCACACCATTTTCTGCTGCAAATTCTTTTCCTATTCCTTTACTTCATTAAAGATGGCAATTATACTCCACTGTGCGCTCCCCTGTTATTTGTCATGGTGGTGAGCTTGTTGTGGCAATAGGTATAAGGTGCTAAATTGACATTATCAGCTCTTACAGCCAGGAGCATTATTTCTTTTGGTAATTACTTCCTCAGGGTTTCCGAAAGCTGGGGTTTCATTGGTCCACTGGTGTGGTGAACACCGCATCACTGATTCACTGACACACCTAGGGTGAGGGGCAAGCAGTAGATCAGAGATAAATGACTTCATTAGAGTGTGGCTCGCAGTGGGCTGGAATCATCTGCATATCCCCATCTTGCCAAAGGAGATTATGAACTTCATAAATCAATATGTTTCAGTAATAGAATAATCCTCCCTGTTCACAAACAGGCATGAGTGCAGATAAAGTACAGTCTTACAGTCGACTGCTGTGGAGTCGTGTGAGAAGATGCATACTGCTGAGGCCAAGAGCACAGGCTTCATTCCCTCAAGGGCTTCTTCCCTCACATTTGTAACTTCACACAACTCGCACTACAAATGAATGCAGGCAAAGCCAATATGCAGCCATGGAAGAAAGTAAGACCACTTCGCCCTTTTTTCTGTTCACTTTTTGTACAATTTTGCAGCAGTGTATTTGTGTGTAAAATGCACAGGTTGCTATTCTTTCTGAACTGTTGCAGTGTGAGCTGTGTAAAAAGGAAGAAATGTCTCTATATGTGCTGTAAATGCAGCCGTGTTTATTCAGCAGCTTTTCTATGTGCTGTATTCCAGCAGCTTCACTCCTGATTCAGTTTCTGATGAGATGAAAGGGTCACACATGTACACACTACACACTTAACATTACTATTTAATTACTGCAATTGTAAAATAATGTAAGTGTTGTGTCTTGTATTCTACTGCTTACTTAAAAAAATCCATGTTTTTTCTTCTCTTGACTTTCCTATGGCTTATGTTGTCCTGGTATTGTTTTGCAGGTGTTGGCTAATTATTATTTGACAGGTGTTGTGTAGGCGCACTGAATGTGCAGGATTTCGGTTAAATAGTTGTTGTGGATTTAAGCTGTTTACTGGTTTAAGAAGCAGTTATGGACTCCTTGAACACTGATGTACGTCGCTCTGGATAAGAGCATCAGCCAAATGCCGTCAAAGTAAATGTTGTATAGTTTAACATTTCCAAGGTATAATACATTTTTTATACGTATTATTTTTCATTTTTCTTCAAACAGTTTTTGTTTAGAATTTCGAATCACGTGTGGTCAATAGTGTATAAAACAATAGTGACATGCACGTTTTACACATACACTCCCACAAATTACAAAAGCAAAAATCAGAAAAAAATGATGTGGTGTCTTATTTTTTTCCATGGCTGTATTTCAAGACAATTGAAATTCCAAAATAGGTTAAAAACTTAATGTTAGTAACATTCAGTTATGATGCTCCGTGCTAGCAAGTCTAGCTAAAAGCTAGTCAAATTATACACACTACTTCAAGCTAGACCTCAGCACCGGCTGAACCAGCTTATCAAACTCCAACTGGAAGTCGATGAAAAGGATATCGCTTGCATAGCCAGAACTTTTCCTCTGTAATGGAAAAAAAACAGCACTTGAGAAGCGGGAATACAATCAACTGTTGAAACAGGTGCAGCTAAGTGCTTCCCTCCGCTCTGCCTTTGTCTGGTGAGGCTATAGAGCTGCTCTGATTGAACAGAATCTCAGTGGTAATTGTATAGAGCTCCTCTCCCGACCTTCTCTGTCAGGAGTGAAATGGGGGCCATCATTCATCGGTGCCATTACTGGCCTGCCTGCCGTGAATAATGCAATTTGTATCCTCCATGGAGTGCATCCAGAACAACAGCCACTCCAATAAACAAACAGCCCATCAGAGTGGAAATCCACTTAAAGGAGTGGCCAGGCCAAACCTCTGGGTATTAAATACATGCTCAGAGGGCATGATTACACCTTCACAAATCTAACCCTCTGTTAACTGAGCATGAGTAGGATCCTGGTACACTAGATATGTTATCAGATAGATGATGAACTCAGAGATGGAAGACACGTTACATTCAACCAAGCAAAAAATGGCGAAAATCACACTCACTTAAAATTAGGGACAGGTACAGCACTCTGCATCAAATATTTTCTATTCTGTTACAGCATCACTACTGATCGGTTCAAGTTCCCTGCCATAATTAGACCAAAATCACATTACTTAGGAGCAAATCTAATTCTGATATCCATCAACTGTATTCTAACCTAGCTAGATCGACCTGATTCTACCTTCTGATTATTATCATGGAGCACCAAATGGATTGTGCTTAATAATTAAAAAACACAAAATGGAATACACGCTGATTCCACCTTATGATTATTATTCTTATAAATCATCCGGTTGGTTCCCAACTCCTAGTGACCATATAGACAGTATTTTTGGTGAATATCTTGTGTTTGGGTTTTCAGGCTTCTTAATGGATGCTTCTTTATATCTCTGATTGTATCCATCCGTCTTGTTGCTGGCCCCTTTTTTCATGTTCTAAGCTTAATTATCTTTTCCAATGAATTGGTTCTTTTCATAATATGTCCAATAATCAATTTGTTTGTTTTCTTTGCCCTAAAGGGTACTTTTAAATGACTTCACCAGTTCAAAGGCATCAATATTTCTTCATTACCTGCTTTTTTACTGTCCGGCTTTTACACACATAAACAAATACAGAAGAAGTATATACTGAATAATTCTATTTTTGTTGTATTTCTTTACAGCTTGCTTCTTGTTTATAATTGATGTAAACAGAAAAACGCTGCCCCACTGGTTCATCCTCACCATCAATGATAAAGTCAATGATAAATTCTTCCTTTTGCCATAAACCTTTATCTTCTGTTTTTTTTTTTTGTCTTACAATGGCTTTGGGTTTTCTTTATTTTCTGATGTTTTTGTTGCATCATATCAAATGTTATTATTGCTTCCTCCACTAATCTTGAATCCTCAATAATTTTTGTCCATTGCTACTTCTCTTAATAAATGTTTGGCACACAGCTTGAACAAGTACTGTCTAACTCTTTTGGCAACGAGGAACCAATATGTTTGTTTATTTTCTGTCATGACCATAAACATCTGTCAATGGAGCAATAAACTGGTCTGGTACACCCATTTTCCTGAGGTCATTATGTGAAAGGAAGAAAAGTCATTCAGTTCAGGATGTAAGATAACCCTTTCAGAGGACATGACTGAGGTAAAGGACAGAGCAACGTGAAAAAATACCATTCAGATTCATTCAATGATAAACGATAATCAGAGCTGTGCAAAAAAAGTACACCGGACGATATACAGGACTATACAGGTGCATGCGCACACACACACACACACACACACAAAACCCTCAATAATATTCTCTATACCCTGCTGAGAGATGTTCTGAGAGGTGTTAGATCTGTTGTACCAGGGTTTTAAAGGTCAGCAGCTGACCTTCTCTGAGAACTAACAGCCACTGGATCTGAAATGGATCAAACAAGCAGGGGGATGCTGTGGGTTGTGAATCAAAACATAGCCATTATTTGACACTGAGAATGTGGTGTCTATGTGCTTAAATGCTTATTTAAGCAACTTAAACAATGCAGTTGCTGTTTAGGGTTTGGAAAACAGGGATTATTAAGGTAATCTGACATTTCCATACACCTGGAAATATTATAGGATGTTGATTTTTTATGTTTTGTATTCAGAAAATCTTTATGTGTACTGTACTGAGCAGTAATAGTGCATGAAAACAGGGATGAAATGACCTTGGACTTTCCAGTGAATTGTGGGACATCGGGGGGATTTTTTGGGCCTCGTCATGTAATGCTGTTTCTCTGTTACTAATTGCTGTTGTTTGTTCCGAAGCGCTAATCTGCGGCAAAAACGCGGTTCCGTTGTCCTCACTAGTGGCTGCTGCTGCTACAGAGGCTTTTCATATGTTAATAAAGCAGGGGGCGAGGTGGACAAAAATAAACAAATAAGCCACTCTCAAAATGTTTGGCCAATTGCTATTGCCTACTAAATTCTCTCTAAAATGTTTCACAGAACAAATATGTTTAAACTCTTTAATTTGGCAAATGACGCACCACCCCCTCCCCTTTTGGTTTTCTATTCATATTCTCTGGGCTCCTTTAAAACAACAACAACAGTGCTGCCTTTTGAATGATAAATAAAATGCGGATATGACGGCAGTGTGACTGATCTAGAAGTAACTGGCCTCAAAGTGGCCATAGTCTCAGATGCTCTGGTCTCATGTGGATGGATATCTACAGTAAACTAAACTGACCACAATTATAAGGATATTTCATATATAGGTATATATAAATTCAGTTACCTGCACTTGATATTGTGAGAAAAAATGAGCCCTTATCAAGATTTATCTGTAGGATTGAACAAAGGTCATGGAATCTCATAATTAAAAGTAAATCATGCACGACTAGCATTTCAGATATTAAACCGTATTAATAAGGCACATAAAGCACACAATGAGTGCTGCAAAACTCTTCACTGGCCAGTCTGGACACTCAATTCAAAGGTTTGAGCACAAAGAAATCTCAGACCAATCTTTTACTGAAAAATCGTTTAAAGTTATTGTGAATCAGTACTGTGACTTATTTCTGAGTGAAACACAGTATGAATGAGGGTATTTGGGATAGGTGAGCATGGTCTCTTGGTACTATTTAGGGATGTATGTGTTTGTGTGTGTGGGGGGGTGGGATCTCACATTATCATTTCTTATATGTTTCTTATATCAATATTATATCTTTTTTTAAATATGATTTCTTCAGGTGCTTTTGACCAGTGATGAATAGACTGAAAAAAATGGTCTGATTAATTTCAGGTCGACTTCAGTACTACTTTGTTAGCTTAATGAAACTCATGTGCTCATCATATCGCACTATGCCACTTATAAGTTACATTCTTTCAAAGCTCGGTAACTGCACACCCAGTGTTTCTTGGATGTCAACAGTGAGTTACTCCTCACCCCTCCTTTTGCTGCAGTAACAGCCTCAATATTAAGTTTCATTCAGAACATTTGTGTGATGATTGTATTATTTGGTTGCATTCAGCCACAAGAGCATTAGTGAAGTCAAGTACAGTAATCCCCTGTTTTTCGCAGGGGTTACGTTCCAAGAGCACCCGCGTGTAGTGAAAAACCGTGTTGTGTTTTGGCAAAAAAAAGCCTTTTTTATAGTGTAAACCCTAAGTATGCCCCCAAATATGCTCCCAAAACACTTTAATGTCATTTCAAACTCAGTTTATTGCATTACCCTTAAAGAAAATGTAGGTAAACCCATACTCAAATTTAAATTTGCTGCTGTAAAACTCCCCCCATAAATTCATGGTGACCTCAGACTCCTTTTAGGATATTCTGTTGAGGTTGAGGTTGACTCCTCAACTAATCTTTACTGCCTCAAAAAATGTTATTCAGTTCTGGAAGTCAGTGAAAAGCTCTAGTCTCCTGTGTTAAATGGTGGATTTATAAGTCTGAGATATGTGTTTACATTCTATTTCATTAAGTCTTAGGCTCAGACACTCTGTTCATAAAATGACTGATGTAAACTGCATTCTAAAAACACATAGCCTATTTCAAAATCTTCCCTTTCACAGCTAATGGAAAAAAGCTAATGGCTACTGCTAAAACAGCTGAGGCCTCAGCTAGGAGACAGCAGGCTAATGGTTACAGCTAAGAGCTAAAGCTAGCAAAAACAACAATCAAAGTCAAGCAAACCAAAACAAAAATAGGCCTAGGGACAAGCAAGGCAAAATGTAAAAGCTTGACAGCTCCTCAAAATGTAAAAAAAAAAGGCTGAACAGCAGTAAATACAAGAACAAAATTACCAGCTGGGCAAAAGAAAAAGGAAAAGTCACAAAACAGTTCAAGATGAGAGGAAAAACAAGCCACAGGTTTTAATAATCACGGGAAGAGGAGAGACAAAGCTGGGGCGTCTGACTTACTCTTAATCCTGTTTCATGGAATAACCCCCAGTTCTGGAACCAGGTACACACAAATTTGAACTTTGTGAACTAACTTACCTGTTAACACAGGCAGCTCTTGAAATCCATTCAATTTGGTTCTGCAGACTTTATGTCAGAGATATTTTTATGCATTCCAGTAAAATTGTTGTCTCAACAACATGCTCCACAGTGTCGTGGCTGTACTGAGAAGTACCTTTAGCCACAGACTCACCAGCAAAAAGTGCTCCATCACACTCTGCAACTCCTCTCTCTGTCACACTTACACACAATAATCTGTCCAATAGCCTGTGGCTACTTTGTTGTGCAAAATCAAGTGAAGTTTTCTAAATGGGTGCTAAATTTTCTTGTTTTGTATTTTGCATTACTGTTTAACTGGTAGCGCTATTGACTGCTTAACAGTAGTTTGACCTGAGCTGCTGTGATATACTGTGTTTGTTCCATTACTGTTTTGATGACATTAATGATGTCAAGAGTTGGTTAGAGCAAGGACAGCTAGCCAGTTCATGTGCAAGCAGTAGTGTATCCATGCTCCACTCAGAAGGATATTCTTTTTTAGCCACTGTAGTGGAGTTGGTCAACTTTTACACAGTGCTGGAAAAAATCTCATTCAGTTTAATGTGAAATTCTGTGCATTATATTTAGAATCACTATAATGCCACCAGTTGAATATTCTGACAATAAACGAGTTAAACTGAATGGGATGTATTGTAAATGCGCTTTAGAGCTTGTCCAGCATAACAGGTGTTGCTTTGAAAGACACCATTTCTGAGTGGAGCATGGCCATCACTTGGAACATCTAAGAACAATCTGAAGATGTGGCAACCAGGAAATGACTGATATTGATGCACTCTGTGCATGTAAAGAATTTCCAAAGCATTAATGCAGAATCCAAAAGTATATTAAATGTACAGGAGTGTATCTGTGTTGTCTGTAAAGCCATTGCCTTGGCATCTTCCTATCGGAGTCTCTTTTACCCCCTGTGGATCTGGTTATTGTCTTCAGCCCTGCCTCAAACCAGTTTATTCGGATTTCATTGTCATGTTGCGCTCTACAGAGCCTGCCAGAACAACATAATCCTTCTATTTCCCCAAAGATGGTGGCATCTGTCATCCATAATAATCTCTGTGTGCTGGCCGGAGTACAACTGTCGCGAGCAACAGGAGGGTGGGCAGCCTGAGTAAGTCTCGCTCCCAACACGGCACTCAATTAGAGCAGATATTATCTCCACATGTGAAGAGGCTTTTTAGCCCTCATGCTCACAAAACAAGCCTCATATTCTCTGTTATGGAGCCTGTGCCCATCAGGGCGGCTAAAGAGGCATATACATACACACACACATTCCACAGTGTCAGACATAGGATCTATTATTCCCTCTTGGATGAGCTCAAAACAATTGGCCTATATTTCACACCAAGCTTAGCTCCGCAGCAGGATGGAGAAGAGTCTTTCTCTGAGCTGATATTATTTTTTATGCTTTTACATTTCAAGAAAGATAATGAACTCTACATTTTCTATATAAATATGAATTGATGTGCACTGTATGTTAATTGTCAACATATCCACCCACAGGGTGAGTCCCTGCCTTGTGCACATTGGCCCAGGTATAGGCTCAGTTCCTGCAACCCTCGTAAGGATTAAGTGGTTACAGAAAATGAATGAATGTGATAATATCTTAAGGTCAGTCATAACAATATATAGAGAGGTCTTAATGAAAGAAATAATAGAGAGTTTACAGTTTTGTTCATTCAAGAAAGTATCAAATGTCTGTGTCACAACCCGGTCCTGTTGTAGAGGAAGTGCAAGGAGAGCACCAACACAGACCACCATAATTTGCATGCAGGATTTATTTACACAGGGAACAAGCAGAACTGAAAACAGGTACGGTGGCTGAGCATAAATATCACACAGGACAGGGAGCTAGGGAAGGCTATGTGAGGGTATGTTACCGTGAGGGACTGAACAGAAAGACAAGTCTAAATACAGGTGAAGATTAACTAAGGACCAATCTGAACTCAGGGTCTAAAGTGAGGGAGGGATCAATCACAGTCCGTGGTCGGTGGCGACCCTTGGTGATCACAGACGGGAACTGTCCCAATGCTCTGCAGCAAGCATGCAGGAATCGTGACAGTACCCCCCCAAGGTGCCACACCCGGGCGCTAAGGAGAAACTCCCAGCCCTTCAGCCAGAATGAAAGGGGGGAAGTGCGAGGAGCCGGGCTGAGTGCCCACCCACCATGGCGGAGGAGGAGGAGCAGGCAGGTCTCGTTACAGTGGGGATGAGGCGAGGATTCCACTCAGTGTCGTGGTCCCCCGGGCCTGTTTGGAGTCCGGTCCTAGAGTCCGGATGGCCGGTTCGGTGTCTGGCCCTGGCATCTGGATGGTCGGTGGGACGGGCGGTTTGAGGCCTGGCCCTGTGGTCAGGACTGTCGTCTGGACGGCCGGTTCGGGGCCCCGCCCTGGAATCTGGACATTCTTCTGGGTAGCCGGTTTGGAGTCTGGCCCTGAAGCTGAGGAGTCAGTAGTCATGTCAGTCAGGGATTCCACAAAAGTCAGAATCCATCCATGAATCAAACAGTCCTGTTTCACGTCTGGAGTCGGTAGGGGGGAACCCAGGGACCATGTCCGGGCCAAAGTTAATCAGGGAGGACATTGGTACTGGGTCGGGGTCAGCGTCCTGTAATCAAGTCTCTGAGGGGTTGTCCAGATCGGAGTCCATCCGTGAAGGGGTGGTCACGTTGTCACGTCTGAGAGGCCGGCTGGAGCATCCGAGAGGCTGACTGGAGCATCCGATTGGCCGGCTGGAGCGTCTGAGAGGCGGACTGGAGCATTCGAGAGGCTGACTGGAGCGTCTGATAGGCTGGCTGGAGCGTCCGAGAGGCCGGCTGGATCGGTCGGGCAGCTGAATGGGGCAGGACTACGGTGACCTTGGCTGACCTGGGGATAATGACTTTGAGGTGAGGTGGACAGTACGGGATTGGGGCTTGTGAGGACGGTTTAGTCGTCCGACACAGAGGGAAATGACACAGGAGTGTGAGGTGATCAATTGGGAATATCTACAGGTGAGAGGGATCAAGTGAGCGCGAGTCCAATCACAGTCCGTGGTCGGTGGCGACCCTTGGTGGTCGCAGACGGGAACTGTCCCAATGCTCTGCAGCAAGCATGCAGCAATCGTGACAGTCTGTAGGCAACGTGAACCTCTGTCTTTAGTAAGTGGCCTGACCCCTAGAGCAGCAATGGTTTCAGTAACTGTTTATCAGTCTCACACATGGACTTAGAAGTCTTTTCCCATTCCTCCACACTGAACTGCTTCAATCCAAGCTTCAGGTCCTCACATATAATTTCTACTGGATTTAGATCTGAACTCTAGACTCTGGCCACACTCGTTCACTATTAGAAATTCCAGTAATCACCGCTGAAAAGCCAAATTGAATACTACAGCAGTGCTGAAATATTACTTGCTATTCTGTCTTGAGATAACGAGGGCATTTGTTTGTATAAAGGCGCATCATTTGGAGTACAAAGGATCCATATGATTTCAATAAATTTGGACTCACTCAGGAGTGCCCTCTAGCATCTAATCAATCTGGAAGTTTTCTGATTCGGCTCTGTCTCTGTCACCTTCACTGTGGCTCAAACACAGCCTGTTAACATCATTACAATAGTGCTGATGAAATGCATGTATGCCTTATCCTTACCTCTAGACTCTTTATATGATACAACAGTAATAATTTATTGTCTAAAAAATGCAACAAAAAAAGAAAAACAAGAAAAAAAAGAAAAAAACAAAAAAGAAAAAAAAATTCCAACAAGACTGATGTCATTTATTATTAAAAAGCAATATGTTTCAGTTTTAATGAAAATAATGGCTCTAGGGAGTAATCACTTTTAATGCAAAGTATTTAGTTTCTATGATAAAAAGAATTTTCTGGCTTGTCGTGTACTAGCTACATAAAACATTAGCTAGCTGCATAAAACTGGTTAATTAGTTCAACGCACAAATCATTCAACTCTTAAACATGTTACAACTGAATTCATTTTTAGCCATATGAATTTTCTCTATAAAGCCAATTGCATAATCTTACAGTTGTAATATCATCCATAAACACTTAAATTTTACTGAAGTATTAAAAGCAGATGCTCTCTCACAGATTTGACCCATAAATCACATTTCAGTCACATAAGTCTTTCCACACAGAGTGAGAAAAGGCTGACCACAGCACCAAGCAAAAGAGAAGAAGCTGCGGATAAAGCTGCGGAAAAGGCTAAAATAAACCTTTAGAATTAATCAGACACGCAATATTTCCCTTTGGGTGGCTTTAAAGTTGTATGGACATTTTTGTGGTCACTCAGATAATGTAAAAGATGTCTTGATTTGCACCCAACATTCTCACGTGGAAATAATAAACAAAACATTTGTTGTTAGTCTTACCTAGATTTCACATCTACCTTTAGCTCAAATTATATGACATATGAAACCTAGACACTAAACTATACATTTCATTGAGTAACATTCCCCCTCTCTTTCCAAGTGAGACCCTTACACAGTGCATCATATATGATGTTTGCTTAATGTCTTCTAGGGCATTCCAATACTTTGTGCTTAAAGATATTTAGTGGACCACAGTAGAATGCTATGCAATGTTAGGCAGATGTCCCTTGTTGGCAGAAATATTAATACATGAAAATTAGTGTAAAGTGAGAGATCATGAAGAAACACTATATGGACAAGATGCATCTCTTATGATTGAATTCGGATGGATGGATAATTTTGCTGTGGAAGGCTCACAGAATCCTGACTTCAAACCCATCCAACAACTTTGGGAAGAACTGGAGTCAGGCCTTCTCGTCCAACATCAGTGCTTAACCAAATAAACTGTACAGAATGAATGGACACAAATTCCCACAGAAACTCCACAATATTGTGGAAAGCTTTCCAAGAAGAGCGGAAGCTGTTGTAGCTGCAAAGAGGACCAACTCCATAGCAAAATCTATGTATTTGGATGCCATGTCATTAAAGTCCCAATGGTCAGGCGTCCCAATACTTTTTCTCATATAGTGTATTTAGTGGACCAAGGTAGAATGATATGCATTGTTACGAGATTGTCGGAGAAGATTGTCCCATGTTGGCAGAAATATTTAAAGTTAAAAATGAGTGATTTTTTACATAATCTGGTAGAAAACACTAAAACCTAAATTTCTCAAGTGTTGAGTTTAGAATGTAAGTATTTTAACCTAAATTGTATAAATGAATAGTGTAAATAACAGGGAATTAAAAAATGTAGTTCCATGGGTCTCAATTGGCCAAAAACAGCCAAGAACAAGCTGAATGGATAGTAAAAACGAACAGGGCCAAAGGGTTAATTCAGAACATTGTAGGCAGATTCTAATAGGTAGATAGACAAAAACTACCATGCATGTACAAGATTACATACTACAACAACATACTAGAAATCTCAGCTGTATATCAGCACATAATAATGGGAAGTACTTCCACAATGCTTTAGTTAAACACCCTGAAGAATAAGTAAGTACACAAAAACACTAAATTGCAGGGTACCTACCCCTGAGTACTCAAGTACTTTTTTTCTGTGGGATAATTTATTCCACATTAATTGGTACCTTTGCTGTTAAGTCCTCTGTGGTACTGCAGTACTGGAACTGTAAAATAAAGTGCATCGTACATATTAATTCATCCTCACTGTTCACATAACCATCTATACTGTAGAAGCACAGTTTATTATTTTTTCCCCTTGTTATTCTTGGTCGAGAGCGTGCTTTAAACGTACATAAATAAGTATTAAAAATCTATATTATAACTAACTTTTACTAAAGAATACTTTTGCATTAAACATGAGCTCCTTTTTTAAACTTCATGTGCAAAATTGTTACAAATGAATATACAGCATTTTGAGCTGAATTCTTTATATATTGTAGTAGAGAGGTATTGATAAAAGAGTAGAGAAAAGACAAAAACAGCTTTAGCCACCAGGTGTGTCCTACAGGCAAATTAAGCGAAATCCCATGCAGTCTGAAAGAAAACAACAAACAGAAACGACAAATACAGAAATGTTCCTTTCTCCTTATTGACAATCCCTCGAAACAAAAAACTGAACCAAATACGAAAACAGTAATTTCTACATAATTACCCATTAAATATTACACTAGTTGAAAAAAAGTGGACTGAGTAGGTATAAACAAAGTAAATGCACCCTCACAGGTACAGTAATGGTCTTGTTGTCTACTTGCATCCCTCAAATGAATTTTTCAGGCAGAAGGGGCATATTTGTGCCTTTTCATAGCTCATTTTGTTAAGGATAAAACTAAAAAACTAAACTAAAAAAGGCTGGAGCCAGGGGCATGTATTCAATGGAACTTAAAAAATAAAACAGCAACAAAATACAGTCCAGTTATATTACCTACTTAAAGGTACTGAAGACATATCCTTGAGGGTCACATCACAGTTACAGTTTAGTATCTTTTTTATCTAAAAGAGGGCAGCTTTTTGTCGTCCCATAAAATAAAGTGGTACCTAAAACATATGTAATGTATTTCGTTCATGTGGAAATGATGTACACATTTGAATAAAGTAACTTTGTTGCCTCAGTTTTTTCCCACATACATTTAAGAAGTTCCTGTTTTGGAAAACACACACACACACACTCACCAGTTCACACCAGAGCAGAGGGCAGCTCAAAGCTTTTAGCCCATCTTATCACCCATCACACACAAACCTTCTTCCCATCATTTCCTCCTCGCTCCATTCCATTTTCTCCTTTTCTATTTACTCCTGCCCCCACGCGTTTTTATTCCTGCAAGTCTTCCCTCAACCTCCGCGCGTGTTAGACGCAGGCAGGCTTCTGCATGTAAATACCGGCCTATTATACACACAGGCCCTTTCAGCATATGTCTCAAGCAGAGATAGCACGAAGATGGGGTTTCTGCCTGCTCTCTACTATCTCACACAAACAGGCATATGCAGACCTTTGAACAAAAAGAAAGAAGAAGAAAGCATTTACCTTCCACTAGCAAATGCTGATTGTTGTTGAATAAAAAAAAAGTCAAGTAATTCTTAGGCTTCATCGAGCCAACCCCTGCTCTGATGTAAAGATGCTTTTTTTCTCCCCTGAATTATTTTAATTAAAGTGGAGATGTAAAAAGGGGAGAGTCTGAAGTCTGAAGCTTCTAGTGATTGATTTTGCAGCAGCACTAATCGCACACCCATGCCATATCATTAATATTCCAATCAGTTACGTGACTACATTAGTAAAAACGAGGGAGGAAACCTTTTCCTGAGGGACTGACTCTGTAAGGCAACGGCAATATTTCACTTTTACCCCAATAAAGCGATTCACGGTTCCATTTTCAAGTTTCTAGTTCTCTGCGCTTTTCTTTGTTGTTGTTTATCATTAATTTAAATCCTGTGGTATTTGTGCCTAAACCCCAAGTGCCCCTACTAAAAAAGAGAGGACTTTTGTTTTTGTTTTGTTCTTTATTGGCACAGTGAATCATTAATCATAATTCATGGAATCCCTGAAGGGGATTAAAAGTGGAGAGTGAATTTTAGAGTAGGTCACTGTGCTTTTAGGACTATATATATAAGTATATATATAACACTGGTTCTTTAGAGGCTTGCATAAAGGAACACATTAGTACATTAGTACAAAAATTGTACTAATTTGTACATCTAAGCACTAAGCAACTGCAAAGTGGTGTTTCACACGATCACATTGACAGTCAGAATTTTTTTATGGGAGAGGGGACAAAATTAGAAAGGGGAGGTAACCTTTCCCCATATGATGTCATACAGGGCCAAATTCTAGATCTGGCCATCTGAGCTGTCATTCTCTCAGCGGCAGAGCAGGATAATCAAAACACTCTTTACACCAATCGCCATTTCTAGCCACTGCAGGACCACAGACGGGCTAGTGGGAACGCGTATTAATGTTAAAAAATCTCATAAAGTGACATTTTTTAATGCCATGCGACTTTTAATGAATACTACATTACATTTCTTTATTTCAGAGGAATGAAAGGAGGAAAAGTTGGGTTTCCCTGATGCAGGCTCTTTAAGAATCACAGATAATGAATATGATAATGCCCACCTGGTGGTGAAATGCTGGACACTAAATGACGAGAATCAGAACAGGCGTCAGTTCAAATCCACACTGCAATCAGATTTTAGGGCAATTGGTAGTCTGATGGTTCTGGAGTTGCCCCTGCAATTGGAAGGCTGTAGGTTTGAAACCCAGGACTGCCAGAAGCACCATTGAGTTACCCTTAGGCAAGGTCTCGTCCCCACACACTGCTCCCCAGGTGCCCCCACGTTGGTGGCAGGCCCCTGCTTCACTTGGTGAATGGGTTGTTCACCCTGTGTGCTGTGCTGTGATATGTTCATGCATGATTATAAGGGGCTACTTTACTTCATATAAAGGGTCATGCCAAATATATCCAGGCACATTTTAAGGTACATTAGCAAAGAGAAATTGGACAATTCTCATTTCATGATGACTGTAAGCTAATTTTTCCTGATTTATCACAGGTATCCATGAGTTCTGTATAAGTAACATCCTAGTATAAAAACTGCCACCCATTAAACTGCTTTAACAGAATAGCCACAAAAGTACAGGGAATAATGGATGTACAATTTGCCACAGTCTGATTCCAGTTAATGTCTTGCAGAGGAAAAAAAAAGAAATCACGTATTTTAATTTATCACCTGCTGTCTTCTAGATGAAGAGTTATTTGTTTAAATTTCCACAGCATGCAGAGAGCACTTCTTAATGCAGTAACCACTTCCTCCTCCACATGCAGCTTTGCGCAGGAATTGGCTTGTCTATTGGGAAAAGCTCTGGTCACTGTGTCTGAAAAGATGGGGAAGGCCACTTAGACTTAAGTACATCAGCGCATCATGTGGACTCATTGGGTTATGTTACTGGTTATGAAAGCTGCTTCAATTCTTTCATTTAAAGAATTCAAGCACGTTCATGGGGAATGAGCCACTTCTCGCTGTGTTGACGACAAATGAGTGTCAGATCTTATTTTCTGTAATTTCACCTCTTTTGTCAAAGCAGATTCAAACGGAACTTGTGTATATAAGGTGCCGTGCCTCAGAGCTTCAGAAATGAATTGTTTCGTTCTTCACGGCTGTGTCAGACTGCCACAAAATACATGTAAGTATTTACTCACCACGAGAAAAGTGGCATGAAAACTTGAAATCTTCTCTGCACACCCGCTTTGTGTGATGCAAGCAAATGCTGAGAATAAATGGTGAAAAAGAAATCCAGGGTCAAACACAGCACTTTGCCCCGACTGAGGTGCTGAATGTGAAGCTGGGAGCAGCTGTGCTATCTCTTCTCATCTTCCCCGACCAAATTGCAGCGAAATCACCCAACCAATGTTTTTGTAATGTTCCACAGCTCTACAAAAATGCTTGTCACTTTCCATCAGCAGGCCTTGGTTATCCTTCTGTGTAAATGTTTCCAGAACAGAGGCCACATAATATCACATTTCCTTTGTAAAGTCACTCACTGTTGTGTAAGGTTCATTTTGACAAAAGCATTTGCTCTTTTCATCAACATATGGCAAATTGAAAATACTACGCATCATAAAATTGTAAACTCTTATTACAATTGAACCTTGAATGTGTGAAAAATTGTAGACCAGCAGAATCAAGAGAATCACTTCATGAGGTATGACTTTGCACATACATATATTGTGTCACGGTTCGGGCAGCCTCCACCAGGTGGAGCTGTGTTTATTTCGTTATGAGTTAAAAGGCCTTTTATTTTGACACACCCTGAGTGCCCTGGTGCAGGAAGTGGCTTCAGCTGTGGGTACTCAGGGTGAAATGATTTCTGTCTGTTTATTTGTTGTCTGTGTCCCAGGGTTTGGTATTTAAGTTCAGTCTTGTGGTTTTCTCACTGTCGGGTCATTGATTGTCCTGTTTTTGTCTTTGTGCTTGTGTGCGTTTTCCTTGCTTCCACGTTTCTGAATCTGAGTATCTGTATCGGCCGTCGAGCCAGGTTTTTGTTTGTTTTGTTTTCATTTTTGAATAAAAGTTCCAAGAAAAGGCATGGCTGCCCCGAGGCCTTATTTTACACCATGGGGTCACGGGGCTCCCCGTGACATATTGTCTATTTATCAGCTCCAGTTACCATATATGTGATCCTTATAATTTAAACTATAATTTAAAAGCATCAATGGTCACAATTCTGAAACACCTCAGTGTTACTGCTGGGTTGAGAAGAGTCCAGCAATCATCAGGTGGCCAGAAACTGGCTACTGTTGAGGCACTAGAGGATGACCAACACACTCTCATCAGTAACATCACATCTGTAAGGAGGACCAAAAGTGTTCCACTTACTGTTTCTGAAAGAGTGGACAGTGAGTGGACACAGTGTTTAAAAACTCCTACAGCACTACTGTGCCATGTCAGTGTCGCCATTGTGCTAAGAATAACCTACTGCTACACCACAAAGGAACCTACACCACAAATGGGTTCCTGAGCAAGACCCTTAACCCCAAGTTGCTCCAGGGAGACTGTCCCCTGTAGTTAGGGATTGGAAGTCGCATTGGATAAAATGCGTAAAAAGCCGTAAATGCTAGCCTGTGCTAGCAGCCCTGTGCTAGCAGTAAAATACATAGAAAAAATAGATAAAGATAATGCATCAGTGTTGACATATTATCATCTGTATCTAGATGTCGTGCGAGTGCTGGCTGTGAGAATTCAACTGTACGCTGTGTGGCTGTGAATGTGCATATACTTCCAAGGATGGTTGATGGGTTTTCCCTGCTCTTGAAAAAGGACCAAACTACCCATCATTTCATGGCTGTCATTGGGCATGCCTAAATTAGCTGGCTGTCCTTGTGGGTGGATGGCACACAGATGAGACAGCAGCCCGAGCAGACATGTGGGACGAGCGAGGGGGCCTTCAGTGGGCCTCTTCCTCAGCCTGTCACCCAGCGAGCGCCATTATTTCACTGCAGCAGACCCCTGCCAAAAGCACTTTAGCCCAGCTGTCTTGCTGGGGGAGGCACGTGCGATACCCTCAGTTGCCTGATCTGCTTTCTGATACCTTTCCTCATAAGCCCCCAAAGGTGGGAGTATGAAGACATATTGACAATGGCAGGAATGGCAGAAGGGATGTTTTACTCTAATGGACTTCGGAAGAGTGCAGGAGGATTGGAGGGGACACTGTCACAGCCATATTAGCATGCATGGATGGTTCAAGGACACAGGCTATTTGTGTAGCATGTTTAAAAAAGCACAGTGTTTTGTTTTTTTTTCTTTTCCTCACTCTGCTATCCCAAAAGTTCCAAATAATTTAGGCACGACCAGTAATAGGAATGTAATGGTCTATTTCAAAAGCAGTAGGAACCCACCTGACTGTTTTTGGAAATATACATGGAGGAACACACAAAATCGCTCATCCTCATCATTCTTTTCTGCCATTCTGATGCCCCCATGTGCCTTTGCCCCCAGCCCCCTCATTTTATATTCATTTAGATCCAGTAATGCTGCTCCTGTCCAGTGAGTTTTTGGAGAGAAGCCTACTTGTCAGGGCTGTCTAATGGACCATTACTTTAAATTACTCCCATTTAATACTTCACTAATCAAGCAGAATACATCACATGTTGCTTTTTGAGAGGGGGTTATGTTCTGTGTAACTGGATTCAGGAGGGAAAAAGATGGGAACTTTGAGTCAGAGGTTTGTCTTCCGTGGCTAATAGATTTAGGCCATTACAATCCATTGCTTATTGATTTAATGCTGTGCAACATTAGTACTAAATGTGTCCTGGAGAATGGAAGTCTCAGCGCTGGGTCGAATCTGGCATATATTAGCCGGATAAAGCGCCTCTCTGCATCCATGGTTTTGTGGAACAATAACAAAACATGTTCCTTTTTTACTTGGTAAACAGGGTGTACTGCCTAAATATGTAGATACCTCATCGCCATTATTCATTCATTAAGTATAACTTGTGCTCTACTCAGTTTAGCCCCGTTAGTCCCTGTTGAGGCCTCTCAGTGTACTTATATACTGTGTTCCTTAACGCTTTACTACCTTGGTCCTATGTGGCTCATGAAACAGCTTCTCTACACGCAGAGAATGCTGTTGCTCCATATGGAGAGCACTGTTTATGAGTGTCATGGCTGTCTCTTATGGAGTTTATATGATGTATATTAGTACGCCAGCTGTGCTGGAGTGACTGCGGTACAAGCTTACCATAAGATTCTGAAAATCTTAGATGGTAGTGTCTCTCTTCATAACATATAAGCTCAAAACATACAGATTAACTGAGCCAGTTGTCTACAGTTTGCTACAGATGCAGCCTTAACAGTACTTTCCTCAAGTGCTTTGACACCTGTTCACAACAGACATATCTGTAAAGTA
The DNA here is from genome assembly GCA_037577145.1 of Brachypetersius gabonensis. Classification (NCBI taxonomy): domain Eukaryota; kingdom Metazoa; phylum Chordata; class Actinopteri; order Characiformes; family Alestidae; genus Brachypetersius; species Brachypetersius gabonensis. Next base: position 4,810 of record JBBJLR010141115.1, on the reverse strand, counting down.
CTCTGTTTTTTATAGCAACTGATAAAAGGTTTGACAAGCTTTAGTAAACATCAGCTAACATTTTAATCAATGTAATAAGTTGTAGTGCATTGTGTTTTTCCATATATCAAAATGCAAAATTCAGAATGTGTTGTTAATTATGGGCCTGCCCACTGAAATTCTTTGTTTGCACTTAATGCGCCTCAATCCATAGAGTGCACCCAGACAACCTATATATCAAAACGTTTGGCCTAGCAAGCCGAGGTGTGGTATTACTTTTGTTGCCATTTTGATTTATTGTGATAATTCTATTCGCCCACAAAGATGACCAAACTGCCTTAGAGAATGCCTCAGCTTTCAGATTGTCCTCCTCGGAAACGCATCGTTCAAAACTGACCAAACTTCATGTGACACCTCAGACCAACTCTCCCGACACACAAACATGGCTATGACCAGCACTTATCTTTTCCTTTCTGACCAGCCCCTTTGGCCACATTCACTTCTATTCATTTTTGACCCCATTTAAATGAACACAGTTTCAGGACACAAAACTTCAGACCCTGTCTCCCACATATCCATGCCCTCATTCAAGCCCTGCGCTTGTCATTTCCTTTGTTTTCATGTATCCCTTTTTGCTCCGTACACTTCCATTCAAATTATGCTTATTACTACTCCACCACACATTAACAAAGCTTCAAACGGCACAGACCAGACATTTTATTAGGAACGCCAGGCCATTTGGGGCATGTGCAGCAGAGCTATCTCAAAACTTCTTCAGGAATGATCTCTCTGGTTTCTAGTGAAATTCATGATTTTTTATGTGTGAAAAAGATCTCAAATACATTGTTGTCATTTGCAGCCTGCCTTGGTTTGATAAGCTACAACAACACACCCTAGCTTTGTCCAGAATTATCCAAACACCCCCTCCCTAATTAGTGGATTCAGCTACTTTGAGGTTCACCCATTGCTCACACAGGTGTCAAATCACACACACAGCTAGTATAATCTCCACAGGAAAACAGTGCCAGTTGAATGTGCAGCCACACATGAGTCTAAAGAGATCACGCCCAGTAAGTTGGCTACAGAGGTATGACTCCACCAAGGATTGGGCTACTGGGGAAGGGAAACTGATCTGGAGTGACGTTGGTGTTCCGGAACTAATGGCGCACATCAGTAATGCATGAGCAAAATGCAGTCAAGTCCTCACAGCAGTCAGCCTCCAAATTCCCCAGATCTTAGTCCGATAGAGCATCCATGGGATGTGCTGTACAAGCTAATCTGGTCCATGGAGGTTTCACCTTGCAACTTACAGGATTTAAAGAAAGTGCTGCTGTCTTGGAGTCATGGGTCACAGCTGTTTTGGTGGCATGAGGGGGGCCTACATAATATATCATGCAGGTGGTTTTAATATTATGTCTGATCTGTGTATATTTGATCTATGTAGCATTTCTTGAATGATTCCCTTATTAAAGAGTTTTGACAAAGAGCTACCAAACATGAATAAGAAAAGATGTATTTTAGATATGTAAAAAGATATGACATTTTAAGGGCTTGGCCTTGAGAGTTTCCCTATTTGTATGTACCTGTGTTGTGTGTCAGAAGTCTGACACAGGTGTCTATTGACCAGCCGGCGACCTGTGGCTTGAGTGGGACCCGAGGCGTAAAGCAAAACATTAAAACTAAATTTTCCCCCGTAATTAAGTTGTCTGAGCAGTGCTCTGTTGTGTTTAGAGCTTTGGGAGTGGGAAGCAAGATAACATGGAATTGGAAATGACAGCACAAGGCTGGGGAACTGCCACATTTACACAGGCCCTGACTCATAAAACATTCATTTACTCTTGTTCCGACAACACAGCTCAACAAAGTAACAAATCAGATACAATTAACACATGCTCTAAGCATATGCACATTAGCACAGACGCACATGTACACATGCACTCGAACAGAGATGTGCAGACTGGAGCGCATGTAGGATGCTGCTTTTTTCCCCCTCTTAATTTATGCTCAATTAATTTAGCTAAATCTTCATTATTCATTACTGCTCATATCACAAAATTACAAAATTAGCTGCTACAAGCTTCCTCCCTCAGCGGTACATCTCGGTGTGGCTTAGACTGCTGGATGGGGAGTCCTGTTTGACTGTTGAATTACTGTTGATATGGGATAATGAATGAATCTTGGATGCTGCAGGCTATATTTGAAATATGGCCCATCTGTTTATATTGCGGTTTACCATCCATCCCATCATGAATCGTATCAGATAGCAAATAAGTAGTGATACTCTGACCCACATCTCTAGTGGTTGGTGACAAACACATTTGTGTGAGAGGCCACAACAATATGAGTGTCATGACAAGTACCAATAACAAGTAAACAAGCAGCAGTTGTTAATCTGATTATCTTAGTTTTTGTGATATATTGCAGCATGCCCTTCTCTTCATAACACAGGACACATTAAAGTAGCACTTTCTCCTAAAGTGGAGAACCGAACAGGTGCAGAAAGATAACAGAACTAGGGGAAATACATATTAATTGTATTGTTAGAGAGCAGATTTTGGAACATTACAGTGAGAATTTAATTGCATTCAGCTACAAGAGCATTAGTAAAGTCAGATTCCGGTTGGATGATTAGTTTTGGATCATAAACACCACTCATGCTAGAGTTAATAGATGGAGCTAGTCACTTCAGAGAAGTGTTCCACTGCGCCACAGCCCTACAGGGCTACACGCCACTCTAGCTGACACTTGTCACTGTTTATGCTACCTTAAACTCATGTATGGCTGCTGCAGAGTGTCTTATTAGCATTAGTATTTTATTAGCATTCTCTTTCCTTGGAGATTATTCAAGCTGTGTGTGTACAATTAATAGGTCTATGATTAAATGTTATTTTTTTTCCCTAAAATTGTGAGATCAAATTGTACAGTTTTCAAATAGCAAGAGCTACAGTGTTAGCGTGTGGATCATTAAACACTGTGAAGTTTTAAATGCAAAATTGTGAGAGCTCAAAATCATTGGATTGGATAAGGGAAAAATCCCAAACTATTACATAAATGCTTAACTAACCTTTGAGTAACAAGCCATAAATAAAGGAGCATCAAGTTTCAAATAGTTCCTTACTTACTATATAGTGCACCATCTTGGAATTAAAATGCAGAATTCTGCACCCAAACAGTATATAATATGTCTAATAGAGCCATTGGCAATGTCCATGTATGCAGAATTCCATAATGGGTCGTTTGTGCTCTACATGGGGGTAGAAACTCAAATTGTAAAATGAACATAGGCATCATAGAGGAAGTAGAGACCCATTTAAGATACTAATGTAGTTGTCAGTGTTGGATTGGTATCGGTATCAACAGATGAGATTATTTTATCAGTATTGGTATCGAGGATGACAAAATACAATCGGGCCACCCTTGTTGCATATATACCTGAATACTGAATTCATGTTGGCTTAATAGAGGCAAAGTGAGACCTGAAGTGAGCAATGTTTTAAGCTGACATGAACTCAGTGAAAGCATGTTTCATTAATAACTTACACTGTTTTGGCAGCAAAAAACAAACCAAAGGAATTAAATACACATAAGTATCAGATAACTCCTTAATCCCACAAACCTGGGCCAAATACTTACGTAGCTAGTGTACAGAGGCTTGAAAAAACCTCCATGTGTGTGAAAGAAAGATCTCACAAAGAAGTCACTGTCCATACTGACAAATTCAGTCTTCACAGCCTAGACTCGATCTTAGATTTATTGCAAGCAAATCATCTTAAGCTCTTCAGGAAATGCATGTGGAACATGTTCAAGGATCATGTAGGGCAAGATTATGGTGATGAAATGATGATTCCTTTGTACCATAAATGTAACTATTTAAATATATTTATATTTAACTAATATATGTTATATGAGTTATATATATATATTTATAACATATAAAATGATTTAAAGTATAAATAAGTAAAAAGTACAATTACACCAATATTATAAACAACTCACAGCAGGAGCCGCTTAAAATAAAGTTTAGAAAGGTACCACAAATAAGCCTTCTAATGTTCAATTAAAACAAGGAATTATGAGGTTTTATGCACAGGTTCATCAAAATCATGTACTATAGATCTCAAATTTCAGTTTTATTGTACTGATATTTGTTGTTCCATTCTGTCATCAAAATAAATTTGCTGTATTCAACACAGCCTCTTTTCACTAATCCTATGTTTTTTGCTCAATATATATTTATTTTAACCTTACGTGGATATGCATTTAGCTGATTGTGGACTTAATAGAAATTAAACTCTGTTAATCCTCTCTGTCTTGTTTGGTTCTTTTTACAGTGGACATGGATGCCTTTTTGCAAAGAAGTGACTGCTGTTGTCTCTTTTGGCAGCTCGCTCACGGAAGATTCTTCCGGCTGTGGTCCTCAGGGACTTTGGTGGACCTGTCATGCTAAAACTGCTGCAGCTGGAATAACTCAATTTAATTGGCTGCCACAAGTGGGCGAGCAAATTGGGGCTGAGTCAATCAAATTGATCCTGTGACAATTTTTAGCCCGTGAGATACTGTAGCAGGAAGGAAAAATAAAGGTACCTGAAGTTGAAAGACTGCTGTTCTTCAGCCCCGAGGGATAAACGATGAACTCCTGTAATCCTTCACTGTAATTTGAGCTTCCTTCCAGGTGCTAGGTTAAAGTGGCAACAGAGTGTAGACATATTTCTCAAACAATACTTGCAACTACCCTGCACTGTTAGTTTAAAAAATATACTCCGATGTATCCTACAAAAAGTAAATGCAATATAACAATTAAAATAAGTTGTAAAATTATGTACACACATAT
>JBBJLR010141099.1:0-16292 GCA_037577145.1 Brachypetersius gabonensis | reverse complement strand
GAACCGTACCGAACCGTGACCCCAAAACCGAGGTACGTACCGAACCGTGACATCTGTGTACCGTTACACCCCTAATATATATATATATATATATACACACTCTATTCTTTCTCTTTACTTCCCTCTCTGTCTCACTCTGTTTTTTATTTCCCCTCTTTTCTCTGTTCTTTCTCCCTCTTATATACACACACATGCATACTGATGAGCTCACAGTGGAGACAGTAAGCCCTGTAACAAAGATGTGTGTGTGCGTCTGTGTGTGTGTGTGTGTGTGTCAGGCACAGTGAGGGAGTGTTCCCTCCTCAGGGGTTGATGGAGGGCGTGAGTGCGACTCAGGTGCCTTTCACGCCTCTGAGAAAAGACATAATTCAGCACAGCACTTAGGGTAAAACACCTGAAGAGATTCATTAGAGCAGATGAAAAAGCCTTTAGCTTTAATCCACAGAGCAAAAACTACACCCAGAACTGGTGTGATGCACCAGAACTGTCACTTACGTGTAGACAGGCTCTGACAGTACAGTTCAGCCTCTCTGTCAACCCAAAAAGACCTGTGACATCCACCTCTACACTCTCATTTGAAGGCCTTACTGGGAGTCGAATGTTAAAGTCAATTACAATCACTTCCAGTAATCTTCAGTAGAGTTTGTGCCCATTTTTTGGCCAAATTAAAATGTTTCAAACGAAGAATAGTTCACTTTAGTCATGATCTCTGTCACTCCAGCTTTCAGTCAACGGACTAATAAAACCTTTATTTAATTACCAGCTTTCATACAAGCAGTTCCAATCCAAAGTGCTCTATAAAATGACACAACAAGGTAACTGGGATCCGAAAAATAGAAAAAAAAAGAACATAAATGCAAATCGGGTTGAAAAATAAAGCATATAAGAATAAAAGTTACGATAATATATTTTAGGCAAATGGAAAGAGTGAAGAGTAAAACTAGCAAGGTAATTACAAATAATAATAATAATAATAATAATAATAATAATAATAATAACAAAAAGAGAGAGGGGGAGAAGAAAATACAAAATTAAAAATATACAAAATAAAAGCCTATGTTTTGTTGTAATGTAATTGTGAACCCCCTTTGGTTTCTTTAAAGTATGTTCCCCAGCATGTCTGATATCTATTACTGTTACTTTGATCCAAGCTGAAGTGAAGCATCTCTCTCAGTAACAGCCAATCAGTATTAGACACATGGGCATTGGAATGAAGTCATTTTGCTGTTTCATCTCTTATGTAACCAGAAATGTATCTTTAAAGGGAAGACTGTATGAGCTCTCAGAGTCCTCTTAAAACTCTCTGGGCATGCTTGAGAAAAAAAAAAGATTACTCTCTTTACCCGCATCCAGCCTCGGTTTCCTCCTGTCCTGCCATCACACTGGGGCACTTTGTATTTTATGTTTTGTGTTCAGTGCCTGGTTCTGATGTTCCCTTCATGTTCATGTTCCATGGAGTCCTCTGGATTTGTCTCTGCTTCTCGAATTCAAACACAGAATGAGCTTACAAACATGTCCCGTCTCCTCATCTGCACTGCCAGATTCATCATTACAGCCTTTACAGTTCTGAGAGTTCATGATTCATTTATCGTTTTCAACATTATAATTCAACTGAATTACTGTAACTGAGGTCAGTTTTATTCACAGGCCACCTTTTCGACAAAAAAGGATCTACACCATAAATCATTATAACGAGACTAAATGATAATAGAATAATATTAACAATACAGGAAGCATTTTCACGAGAGACCTTCATATCAGTGACAGTAGATTCTCACGTGCTGGGGGTTTTCTGAGAAGTACAGAATTCAAAATGTAATCAAACGGTGATGAAAGGCGAGATTTCATGAGTTTCCTAATGAATGGTGTCCAAGTTGAATCTGTGTCAAACTACATCTGTTTATCAAGTGTTTCTTCAGAAATCAAGGGGCTTAATGACTTTAACCTCCGTGTGTTGCAATAAAGACCTCTGCTCTTCTCTGAAGGTGGGACTAGATATTGGAACATTGCTGAGAGAATTTGATTGCAATGAAGAGAGGACTAAAGACCTCAAACATCCCAAAAATGGTGAATGGAGCTCAATCACACAAGAGAACAAAGCTCCACTGCTCTACAGCCCAAAGCTGGGGGCATAGCTGATGGTGGGCATGGTGACCTTGAAGATTATAGCAGGCAGTCTGCAATCAGCCCACTTTAAAATGGCTGAAATCACTAATTAACAGTGGTGTCTGCATACGTTTGGATATAGTTCAGAAGCAGGCCGTTAGCAGACTGCTGTGCTACCTTTCTCTCTTTGAACAGCGCTTCCCAAGCATTCATTAATAGCCTATGAAAGTTTCATGAGGAAGCACCGGCAAAGCACCTTCTGCTCGCAGCGAGACACAGAGAACAGCTGGATTGTCTGATTTAAAATGTGCTGACATCATTCTTCTACAGTGCTCCAGCACACGGAGTCTCCTGTGCTTCCGTTGGGAGAATTGATGGTATAGTAACCAGAGGAGTTACTGGAGAAGAACTGAATCAATGTGGTAACAGGCAAGGTATGTTCTTTCCTGATGTTATAGAGCTTGACAGTTGTAATGAACAGCGGGCTACGTAGGCCAGCCGACCAATAAATTCATTGCTCTGTGCTGTGGACAGCCGTAGGTAAGGTCAAAGGCCAAATACAAAAGCGGAAAAACAGCAGTGTATACCCAGGAGGAAAGCTGAACACAAAATATGTCATTGGAGCGGACAAAAGACATTTGCATAAGAAACTAGTGTGGTATGAGCAAGCACACGAGGACATCTCTATTAGCCACTTCATTTTCAGCTAAATTATTGACATAAAAAAAGATATCATGAACATTTTGTAACATTTTGTACACCATTATTATGCAGCTGCTCCCCCCTTTGCAGCTATAACTGATTCCACTCTTCTTAGAACGCTTTCCACAAGATTTTGGAGTTTCTGGGGTTATTTGTGCCCATTCATTCTATAGAGCATTTATGAGGTCAGGCACTGATTTTGGATTAGAAGGTCTGGCTTGCAATCTCTGTTCCAGTTCCTCCCAAAGGTGTTGGAAGAGCTTGAGGTCAGGGCTCCGTTCAGACCAAACTATTCCACACCGAACTCATCCAACCTTTGTGCACTGGGACACAATCATGCTGGAATAGAAAAAGGTTCTTCCCCAAACTGTGTCCATAAAGTTGGAAGCATGGTGTCGTCCAAAATGTCTGTGTATGCTGAAGCATTAAGATTGCCCTTCACTATATGGAAGTATTTGTCCATATAATGTATTTCTCACACTGACAGACTCGATGATCTTTGTTGTATGAGAACAAAATGCTTGCTTCTAGCATTCGGATTGATACACAGTCGTTTCTTTCCCATTAGACTCATTAAAGTGATGCCCAGAAGTGCAGACAGACGTCTGAAACGTGTGGTGAATTTAGTGACCGAACTGAAATACGCCAGAGACTCTCCTGCTGTTCAGATCTCACACCTCAGAACACAGAAACTGGTGCTGGAGCCCAGCAGCAAACAATTAACAAAATACTTTTCACTGACACTCGGTGTGTGTGGTGCTAATGACTGCTTTTCCACTTACTGACCACTCTATTGTACACATTGTGCACATCTAATCTGTTGGTCCACCTTGAAGATGGGAAAATAAATTATGTGATCATTTATCTGATGCATCTTCTAGTCTTTATCAAGGGTTTCTGGCCACAGGACAGTATTGGCTGGATATTTTGATTGGTGGATAATTCTCAGTCCCTTAGTGACACTGTGTTGAAGAAGAACTGCTGTGTGCGGTCCACTCTTGACAACACACACACATACACACACAAATGCACACACACACTCACACTCCCACACACAAACATGTCACGGTTGTGCTAGGAAAGACCACTCAATAATATCTGCTTGCTGGTGGTCCTGTGGTGGTCCTGACCAGAGTAAAGGGGCATAACAAATGATGCAGAAGAACAGATGGACAACAGTCTGTAAGTGTACAGTTAAAAGGTCAGTAAAGCTGAAATAATTGACAGTTAGCACATAGTAGGTAGACCTAATGGTGAAAACTTTGTCCTTTTGTCTCACATAAAATATTATATGCATGTTTAGGGTGAGGATAACAGCTTGTTGGAAAGTCACGCACACCTTGAGCTGTGAAAATCTCACCTCATGGTACTCAGTTCTGCTTTGGCTTCAGTCAGTATAGGACCAGAGTGAAAAATACCCATGACATCTAAAATAACTGAAAAGAACTACTGCCTTTAAATGACGTGGTCTTTTAAACCCTCACTAACACTCTAAATCCACCAGAGGGCAGTAGAGATGCACTCAGAAATAAGTCCAGCACTTTTCCAGTTCTCAATTCTGACTCAGTCTTATCTATAGAAGTTGATGATGTGTCTACTGAAGTGAATTATGGTTTTAGATTATGGTGGGCAACTAATAGGCAAAAAACAACCCATCCAAAAATAAGCATTTCTTCCAGTCAGAAGGGAACAAAAAGAAATGTTACAGCAATAGGATAAGGTCAGACAGTAAGGTCTTTCTCTCTCTGTCTCTCTCTCTCTCTCTCTGACCTTGCTGTACAAATTGCAAGCATGTTTTTTCTTTTGACAAAGTGCAGCAGCAGCATGTCGTCATTCCCTGGCCTGCCATTCATTCACACCACTATAAAACAACATTATAGTACAGCAGCCATGACCTAGGCAAAGAGGTCAGTCTGATTCCGTTTGCTACAAATCAGTATGATGCCACTGTATAGAGTGTCTTGTTTTTCAGCATTATGTATTTGTATTTTTTGCATTTATGCAGTGTTTCCACTACATTTCACACTAAACCGGCCTTATATGAGATATGGACATAAGAAAACGTCTTACGTCTTAATGTTTTTATGTCAAATTCTCATTTTCAAATGTAAATATGTACAAAATTTAGGCCAGAAGTCCAGCATGAGTCAGATCATTTACATGACATTGGGATGTGGAGGGCCTAGCTGTGGCCCTCTAGCCTTTAATTACAGTAGGCTTTAATTGTAGAATGTGTGGGCTTAAGCTGACAATTCAAACACTATTTAGTGCTGGTTTATGGAACCATTAGCATGGTTGACTGTAAATTAACTTCTAGTCTATCACAATTGAACGTATTGACAACAAATATGCAGAGAATATGGAAAGGGTAAAGACACGTCCTGAAAATTCTTGATAAGATCTCTAAAAGCCCTTTTTTCTCTATGGGATCTATGAACACTGAAACAGACTTCATTCCCACAAATGACCCGGCAGCTCTGCTAGCTCTGAAGTTTCACCTTTTGGGTCAGACAAGCACCTCATTTTCTTCTGCAATTATACTTTTTCATGGCCTAAAATATTACTAGTGAGCATTACAAGGCCTTTGGGGGCCCATGTGTCAATTCATGGCCCGTCTTGCCTGAGAATTTGGAAAGCATTACAAAAGCTCTTGATAACTTGTGAGATCTGTCTTGCCACACTCTGCCAAATGGATGAACTAACACATGCATGGATTAAGTTTTACCTCTCTAGAGAAACAGTTCACACTTCAGTCTCCTTCCCATGAGGAGCGGCCCAGAGCCTCAATCAGAACATCCATCTTCTCTGCTCCTGCTCCACTGCTGCTGTATCAATGGCACGAAATGGAGCTCCGGAATTGCAAATGGGTTTCGCTTCTTTTCTTATCAGGTCCAGAGACACATTTGAGAGAAAGAGAGACAGCTTCAGTGTGACAGCAAGGCAGCAGAGAGAGTGTGTGGTCCTTTCTGGTACAACCCAAAGGCAAATTTAAATGGGCTTGAATGAGCCCATTCATAAGGCCACACTACTTATATCACTAATTATGTAATAGTCGTATCATATGCAATATATGTATTACATGCAATTACAGACTCTCTATAGAGAACTTAAAACCACTATTTGTGTTAGTAAACTAGATTAGAAGTAATTATATTTATTTATCTATACTTAAAAGCCACCTCTCTAACTGACCACGGCATTTTGTTTTCAGATTTTGACTTTATAATTGATTTTATATTGTTCTTGTCTTTGTGTCTGTGTGTCGTTGCATGAGCAATTTCTTCCAGGATCAATTAGCTTTTTTGATTCTGACTTATAAACCTCTCATAACGAATGACATAAACCTTTATTGATGCACCGTGGGGAAATATAATAAAAAACATAAGCGAACAATAGTGTCATGCAATTATTGCTAGCAAGTCAGAGGCTCTGAACACATACCAGGACAAAAATTACAAACGGTCTCCCTGGAATTTCCAGAATAAGAGTCAAACTATTTTGCAAGTGTTTAGATTCGGATGAAGTTGGCATTTATAAGCATGAAGAATGCAGGCCATCATTGCCTGGCAGCTCAGCTGCAGATGCCATCCATCAACACAAGTTGCATTCTCCCCTGAATTTCCCTGAAAACCAGACTCCAGAAAAATATTTCAGTAAAATAAATCAGTGTCAGGGCTGGACGATTTGGACAAAAAACCCATATTGCAGTTCTATTGTTACATATTGTGGTTTGTCTTACAGATTAAAAGCACAATTATAATTGACAAGACATTGGCTTGGTTGGCCTTAGATGGCATTTTTTGACATTTTGCATTTGTTTGATTGTCAAAATGAATTAAAACACTCCTACTCTCCCAAAATGGAATATAAAAACCATATAATTCTGTACAGACAGTTTTTTTATGGTGAGATGTGCGAGTGTGAAGTATCTTCACACTATATAGAGGTTCTCAACCAATTAAAAAAGTTCTTCTATGGAATTACATGAAGAACCATTCCCGGTACCTTCATTTTTGAGCATCCTGCACATTCATTATAGCACATCTGTGACTGGTCAAGAAGCTCTCACAGAACGTAGTAAACAGTTTAATTGGTTTGAGGCTCATTAGAGCAGTGCAGTCCTCAGTATTGCACAGGCTTGTATAAAGGTAACGGTCAGATTATTTATTTTTTCCCTGAGATTCAATCACGCATGGCTAATGTGTGTTTCATGATCCAAAGACAGTCCTAATTCATTTTTACATGACAATCAACCTCTATATATCTCTTAGAACAGGCTGTTCTTGTTGCTGTACCTTTAAGACTGATATATATAAATGACCTCTGTTCTGACTGGCTGCCCAATATTGTGGATCATGCAAAAAGCAGTCCAGGTGGAAACAGAGAACAAATGTGGATGGGTAAGTAAATTTCACTAACCTGAAAAAGCATGTATATGTACATGCATATGTTTGTGTACATACACAATGTGGACAAAATAATTGGGACAAACTTGTTTTTCAGGGGTTGGGCTTCTTCCACGAGGGGCAATCTATCTTAATGCTTCAACATTCCAAGACATTTCAGACAGATGGCGGAGCTTTGTGGACACACGACTGTGTCCCAGTGCACAAAGTAACCTCCATAAAGACATGGCTGGATGAGTTCGGTGTGGAAGAACTTGACTGACCCGCACAGAGCACTGACCTCAACCCCATCCAATGTCTTTGGGATGAACTGGAACGGAGTTTGTGATCCAGGCCTACTTGTCCAACATCAGTGTCTGACCTCATAAATGCTCTACAAAAAACTCCAAAATCTTGTGGAAAGCCTTCCAAAAAAGAGTGGAAGCTGTTACAGCTGCAAAGAGGGCCAAACTCCATATGTATTAGTTAATATTATGTGTATTTGAATTCAGTGTCATTATAGTTGTTGTTGGTGTAATGGTCAGGTCTCCCAAAACAATAAATGTTTGTTTGTGACTTCTGGGCTTTTTACTATTCTATTAGAAAGTCAGTTTTTTTCCATGACTTTAGCAGATGACAAATTGTGCAGCCCTAATCACTGTGTAATAAATTAGTGTTTGACACGGACACCCTCTTGCTGCCTAGTTTCTTACTCACATGCTGAGGATGTAAATACTGCTTGTGGATTTGTTGAGGGGTGGAATGAAGGTGAAAAACAGCAAAAAAAAAAAAAAAAAAAAAAGGACAGTAGGGGACCGAGGCCCCAGCAGTCCTTCTCTCTGAGGGTTGCAGGACTGGAACGTCTCTCTGAGGGAGCCGGAGGAAGGGGCTCTCCTTGTACCATCTCATCCGTACACTCGCACCCTCTTCATCATCCCCCACTGGCAGCTGAAGACAGACTCATTACACTGAGGGTCTAAGAGACGACAGAGCAAAGATCCATGAGGAATAACTCACGCTGCCGGTCTTTACGCAGATCCGCTCACAGCAGGGACGAGCAGAGAGAACCACCCGCCCCTGTGTGACGCACTCACTGCCCTGACTATTAAAGTTCCCTCTACAGTCTTAAAAAATGTTCTTAAAAGGTTCTTTAGTAAAATGGAATACAGTAACTGCCCGCTTTTCACGGGGCTTATATTCCAAAAGCCCCCGCGTATAGTGAAAAACTGCATTGTTGTGTTTTGGTAAAGAAATGCCTAAAAATGCCTATTTTTAAAGTGTAAACCCTAAATATGCCCCAAAATATGCTCCCGGAACAATTCAATTTCATTTTAAACTAGGTTTAATGAATTACTCTTAAAGAAAATGTAAAGGTAAACGCGCATCCACGGGAGCTCAACCCTTGTGTGGCATTCAAAAAAAGTGCTTCCAGATCGGCTACAGGCTGCCCAGAGTCCCATTATGTGGAAACATCCAGAAAAATATATTTATTGCCAGAAAAAAAGAAAAAAAAAGGCGGAGAATCTTTGCAGTTTCCGTGTTATTGTGGGGATTTCTGCATAAAACTATTAGTTCAGTTCTCAATAAAAAAGGTGCTTGTGAATGAATCCACATCTCCTGATCTGCGTAAAAATGGGGGATTACTGTATATCTATAAAAAGACATTCGGAAAGCCATTTGTAAAGCGTGCAGTGCCAGAATTTCTAGAGGGTGTGCATTCACAAACACTTTCTCAACATCGGGATTAATTTATCATATAAAATCAAAACATCCTGATCGCCATGCACATCCATGTGTTTTTGAAAAGGCAAGAAAGTCTATCCAGTGATTATAATTAAAATATGGGCTGTGCCAGTCTTTGTTTTAATACACTATTATGTTTTTGTGACGTCTGGTGAACCTTTGACTCAGCAGAGAAGAAGCAGTTCACCTGGACATTGATAGTGAGGGCTCTGGATTCGAGGAGTGTGAGAGTGTGAGTGAATGAGGGCTGCAACAGTGTTTGTTAGGAACAGCGTTAATGTGGGAATGAATGGGAACAAGTGAAGCTCAGTAGGAGCAGAGTGAATGTGGGAGTGAATAGGAACAGGTGAGCTCGTTAAGAGCAGAGTGAATCTTACGTGTGATTGGTTGAGTGCATGTTTAAATCCTGGTCGAGCCAGATACTCAGTGCGTGGTCACCAAGCATCTGTTTGGTATTTTTGGTATGGTATGCTGGAGGGACCGGTGAAGGTTCACTGTTAATTATCAAAAACGTATCTATGTAAAGTCTGTGAGTAAGACTAAGAAAACATATTGCCCTGTGGTTGAACTGTGCTGTGACTCGGGTGTGAGTGAGTTGGGGACTGTGTGCAGGGATTCTCTTCCCTTCCTGGAACAGTCACCAAGACTGGAGGCTGGACTTTCTACAACGAGCAGAGCAGGAACCTCGAACGTTAAAGAGACGAGTGGCATGTTTCTATGACTGAGTGTTCCCTCTATAGCTTCCTCTCTATCTCTCTCTCTTCTGTGTTCCAAGCAGGAGTGACGTGTGGCTGTGAGTAAAGCCTGTCGCTATAAACAAGTACTTGGCTCAGTGCAGAGGACAGTAAGGAAAACAAGAACCGAGGAGAACCGAGGGATAAAGTGATTCCTCGAAGAAGAGGCTCCTCTGGATTAAGAGTGTTTGCTTTGAACTTGAACATTCTTTTTTGTTGTTAATAAACTGTAAATATTCTAGCTGGTTGCGTGCTGCTGTGTCTCTCTCCCACCCAGCACCATGACAGTTTTAGGTCTACAGAGAATTTTCAACAGTTTTTAAAGCACTTGTTCTGAATGCACTTTGTTTATGTACTTCGTTTATAATATGAAAAGGCACTTGAATTCACTTGTTTAATGAGAGAAGATATTAAATTGTATATTTTAGCTATCTTGCTTTTAGGTTATACATGAGTGGGGCCAAGTGAAATATTGTATTTCAAATTTTATTTTATATTGTGAATTGTTTGAAAGCTAAATAAATTTAGTAACAGATTTTACAGATTTTGGTTACGGTTTTTGGCCAAGTGTTTCCTCATTTTCGGTTTTCGCATTGGACCAAAAAAAATCATTCCGGTGCATCCCTACTATTTATGTTACAAAATGTGTATTTTTTCTTAATAATTTAGAAGTAAAATGCATAAAAAACATATTGCCACATAAAAAGCAAAAAAAAAATGGAGAATATTTGCAGGTTCCGCGTTGTTGGGGAGATTTCCGCATAAAAAGATGAGTTAGGTTCTCATAAAAAATATTGTCCTGATCCACGTAAAACGCTTAAGTCCTAATTAATTCCTACATGACTATTTTCCAACTTCTTTTACCCCCTAGAACTAAACAGGCTGTTTAGTTACCACACCATTAAAACAGATGTATGTAAATGAGCACTGTTCTGATGAGCTGTCCTGTGCCTTAATCAAAGTAGTCCTGACTAAAACACTCTTTATAACTATAGAGTAAACTAGCAGGGCTAATGTTGTGGTTAATGTGTTGGCTTCTATGGCATCACAAAAACAGTGCATTCAAAATGGGCTGTGCAGTTTCCATATATGGACTATATGAACTGGAGACCGAATGGTATGTTTTGAAACATACTACGTTAAACTCTTTCATTTAAAAAGCCACGACAACTTGGTTCTCCATGATACGGTCCCTTTAAAGAACCATCTTACTAAGAGTGTTCATCCACTTTCTTTTAGTGTAGTCTTTAGGAACAGTTCTCCAGGCTTCCTGAAGGACTTTCAAAGATTCTCATTTTCAGTTTCAGAGGAAAGTTTTTCCTTTGTTAAGCCACCTAAAAATTAATAGTTCAAGCAGAACAAAGCACATCTAACTTGAGGCCTATGCCAGAAAAGAAAGAGTTGCAGATGATTCCAGATGATCAGGCAGTGATCAGTATACTGGTGGTGCTGAATGCAGAGTGGTTGTTACTCATCTAGACACCTTGTATCTTTAGGCACTTCGCAGCCTATCACAGTAAAACTTTAATCAATATTGCACAGATAAGACAGTTTTGATAAGCATAAAATAATACCTTCAAGGAGATTCAAAGCAAAATATAAATAAATGAGTGGTGGCTCAAGATGTTTGCACATCTTGGAGGCCAATAAGTTTAATATGGCATAGAATCAGCATTTACTGTGTTTTGAGAAAAAAAGGAAGTTATTTTGTGACCACAGTGTACCAGAACAGCCACTCTCTAGATGTGCTTCAAAGCAAATCTGCTGCTGCACTGTGGTCAGTGTTGCCAGTGGGTGAAAACACTGAGAGCTCAGTCACATGAGGCCAACAGAATGACCCTCTTGCATAACTAGTGACGCACGTGCACCAAAAATCATCATATTTTACAAAAATACAGCGGTTGTCTTTTTATTTTGCTCATTTGAAACACTCTGTTTTAAGGACTGAAAGACACACAGATTAAATGACAAAGCTAAGAGATAGAGGGACAGACAGACACACAGGCAATTATGTGGCAGCATGGATTCATCAGCATCAGTGGGAATTCTGCCGATAAAGCACCAGAGCTTTCTGGGAATTGTAATACTATATCATGCCATGAAAGAGGTTCTTGTGCTTGATCAATGGTGCACTTACGAGGTGTTTTCCTAAGCTGAACAAATAATAAACTTAACATTCGAGCTTAGTATGTACTTGTTTTAAAGAACAGTTATAAACATATTTGCATTACATTACATTACATACATTCAAACCAACTTAAAATTAAAAGAAACACCCAAGTTTCAGGACAGTGTAAGAAACAGAGGAGAGTTCTAAGTGCTAAATATTTAAGTAGAGAACAGCGCAAGAAGATATACACTTAACCAGAAGAGCAAGTGATAGCCAGTGCACCAGGGCAGGAGATTCTCACAATAGAGTCATTAAGAGATTATTTATTTGTGGACTGATTGAAAATTTCAGCATTTAAGCCTTTTTGAGTTCCTGCAGTTGCTCTGCATTTAAAGAAAGTTCCATCAGCCACTAAAGCTGTTTAATCCTTTAAACCCCCCTACACAGGCTTGTTATTTGGTAACTACCCTGCAAACTGGACATTCTGGGTACAGAAGTGTGTATTAAAATTAAGGATCAATTACTCAATTAAGGAGTTGACTGAAATTAGCTTTTCTTTTGATCCAATGAAATTATATCATTGATGAAATTAAACGATTATTATTGGTTTTCAGATTCTTTCATCTCCGCAACAGAACTCTTTCACATCAGTAGGGTCCCTGTTCTTGTCTGAACCTACAGATTATCCAGGCGCTGTTTACTCCTCTCCTGTTTGTCAGAGACGGAACACTCAGACTGACAGCGATTCCCCTGCGAGCGTGAAGGACAAAGCATGTCCACGCAACCTGTGACAGAGTCAGCTTGGGCGTTGCGGTCGAGACAGGTCACTTCGGTACCGGCGTTTCAGCATCTTCCTTAACCAGCATCAAGGGCACTGTACTAACACGCCCCTTAACAAGCCTGGACCCACTCCTCGAGGGGGTGGGGGTGGGGGTGGGGGTTGGTATTGGTGGGGGCAGTCACTTCTGGCAGAAAAAAGAGATGAAATGAATATAAAAAGATGGAACTGATTATATGGCCTTTGCATTTTAGCTTACCTTTACAGTTTAACCATTAGAACATATTAGTAAAGCCTGGTTTCATCAAATAAAAATGGTGTAAAACAGTCGAATACACACGTTCGCTCTCCTACACGCTCAACATTTGCTGCGATTTAGCTCAGCATGCCATCACTTGGTCGCTCTTTGAACCCCTACCTCTGCGGGTTTTCCCCACCTACTTGTGGGCGGAGACTATCCTGAAAATTCTCACAGGTTTAAAGATCTTGCGTATTTTTCCGTTTGTTTCTAAGGCCTAAAATAAAACAAGTTTGGGCATTTTCTTTCTAGGCATTTAATTATTATTATTACTATTATTCTTTTTTAAATTACAATAACTTCAGTTCTACGTGACATAGGAACACCAAGCTCAACATGACACCAGATAACCCCAAGCATCAACTTAAAACGGGGAACTTATGACAACCTATTGTTGCAATTTGTGTTCTAACCGTTAGATAGCCACTGCAGCCACTAAACAGCCACTGCAACGAATATATTGCCAGTACATCTCTCTCCCTCTCTCGTTGAAACACTTCGTGATACAAGTACACACAGCTTAATGTGTTTTCCGCCAGTCCACACTTTCACACAACCTTTCAATTATCCACAGGAGCAAAAGCAAATCACAGCGTCAGCTAAGAGAAACCCATTTCAGTGATCAATGGCAACTGCAGCACAGAACCCACAAGCTGGGAGCACCAAGCCATCTCTGCAAATATGTTTTTTAAAATCGGATGATGGAGCTGGTGAGATATTACTGCTGACGGTGTGCGAGGCCATGCTGATGTGATGTCATGAAAAGGGTTTTCCTTCTTCCACATGACAAATAAAAACATGCCGTCAAGAACATGCCAAATCAACAGGGGCTATATTTAACACTAACCCTTCAGACACGTTGGTCATTATTATTATGGTTCTGGTAGGGTCTCATCCAAAACTTCAGATGTATAAGATCGGCCTGTTGAATAAAATGTCCTTTCCTGTCCACTTTTCCTAATTCTGACTGTCTTGGTGATCCAGTGGAGCCACATACAAGGTGGGTCAATTTGGGCTGTGCTTGAGGCGATGAGCTTGGCTTTGTTGGCAAGAGTTAAGAGTTTTAAGTCTAATGGAGAGCCACAAGACCCTAGTGAAAAGTTTACACTAGTGGAGTGAGAAAATGTTGGTCATTTTCTCACTCCAGACCAGCCGGTAGTGCGTTACAGGATGAATGACTGGAAGAGTACCTGAGTGATGCTAGTGGTGAGAAATGGACGAAATCTCACAATGTTATTAAGAAGGTAGTTTGGGAGAGATTACTAATGTGAGATGAAAATGATAGTTCCACATCTAAAATGACACCAAGATTTTGTGCTTCTGGTGTGGGAGAGATGACAACATTCCCAAAAATGATGACAATGTCAGGTCTTGTACATGCATCACTTAGGATGTACAGGAGTTATGTTTTCTGGGATTTACCTTCAGGTGCTGAACATTAAGGTAAGGTAAAGTGGTCCTTATAGAACACATCACAGCACACAGTGAAACTGAAGCAGTGGACAGCCAGCAACGCACCGTACCGTACTCAAGGGTATCTCAGTGGTGACACTGGCAGACTTGGGATTTGAACCCACAACCTTCTGATCATAGAGGCAGATACCTAACCACCAGGTCACTAGCTGTGGTAAACTGCAGACTAAGCATGAAGAGTGACTGCAATGATCGTCATGCTAGACTGTGGATTAATCAGACACTTACTGACTGCCTAAGATATTGAACGACTTGACATTTTTTTAAATTTGTAGTACTGAAGCAACTTAGATCCCTGGCCCAAGCTGATTCACATCTTTGTTCCTCCTTGGTGTATTTTCTTGTTTTTTACATTCTGTTCCCTCCTGAGCTCACGGGACCTTCCTGTGTTTCCTGAGAATGTCAGCCTTGACGCGAAGGAGCACACTCAGCATTTGCTCACCTGCTTCGTCGTAACAGATACACCACGCCTTTTTGGGATGTGTTTGAAAATAGCTTGAACAGAAATTTTAGCCAGAAATGTATTTTAATTAATTCTAAGATTCCGAAATCAGTGCAGGTTTGAAATTAGTTTAAAATATTTAATCTTGGTCAAAAATAGCATTTTTTTCCTTTTCTAATATTTTATTGATTGCAAAATCAATGCATCTGAATATCCACCTTTAAACCATTGTGCCATTATGCCCTCATGCATTTTATACCTAGTAAGCAAAATAAGAACCACTCAGAAGCAACACAGTCTTCATTTCTGTATGTGAACATTGTTCGTGTTTATGTAAAACTGCAGTCACCTCAATGGCCTCGACAGGGTCATCACATGACCTTGCCAGCGATAACAGACTAAATGCCACTGATGGAATCTTCTCACTTCCATGCGGATGACCACGCTCAGACATTTATTTCCACTGCAGTTATCAAAGCACTGAAGCTACGAGGCACCGTCCCCATTGTGCCAAGGCCTCGTTCCACTTTCTCTCAAAACAACAAAGCAAAAAATGCTTAAATTGCCAGTGGGAGAAAAAAATAAACATGTTTTCAAACTCTATCCCCTAAAAATAGAACAGTGAAACCACTACCCCCAACAGGCCAGACACACATAAACAACCAACAGCACACCTGCACACATCCAAAATATGTCTAACTGGCGCAATGAGGCTGAAGATGAAAAGATTCAGGTCATTGATTGGCAGCTGTCACAAATAATAGAGCAGTGCCTCCCTGACTACCCACATCCATCCAATAATAATGCTATGAGGCTGGGGGTGGGTGGGGTATTACTGCATGCTTTCTACAAGAGAACTACCTCAACTACAACAGACAGCTCAACGTGCTTGAAGGAGCACACTAACTGAGTGAGGTCAGGCAACAGATGTCCCACTGGCTGGCAATGAGATGAGTGATAGAAAGACAGAGAAGGCTATTTTACACACCTAGAGACAGCAAGGCAAATTACCCCCATCCACAGTTGTGATGACCCAACAGGAGGGCCAAAGCTATGGTGGGCCGTTATCGGCGTTAACGTGCTGCGTTAATGTGAGACTCTTATCGGGCGATAAAAAAAATATCACTTGGTGAATGGGTTAAATGCAGAGGAAGAATTTCGTGCTGTTCACACTGTGTGCTGTGGTGTGTTCACCAGATGACCAGATTGTCACTTTCACTTCACTTCACTTCACACTCCCGCGCTACCACACACTGAAACACTACATCTCCCAGCTTCCCTAGAGGCTCAATAACCCAGAATGCAAAAAAATATTTTTACTGCCAAAACAGGTGGGCGGAGCTACCATGCCAGTTTCTCCTCACGCCTACACGCCGCAGCTTGTGAAACTCAATGAAACCAAAATGGATTGAGCGTTCGTTATCCGTTTATTACACCTGCTACTTACAGTAGCTTCAACAGCCAGTACATCATTTTAATTCAATAATGATAGCTAGACGTATTATTTTTCATTTTAATTCA
>JBBJLR010141079.1:0-10834 GCA_037577145.1 Brachypetersius gabonensis | reverse complement strand
TGGTGTGAAGGCAGCAGAGGGTGGTGTGAAGGCAGCAGAGGGTGGTGTGAAGGCAGCAGAGGGTGGTGTGAAGGCAGGAGAGGGTGTGTGAAGGCAGGAGAGGGTGTGTGAAGGCAGGAGAGGGTGGCGTGAAGGCAGCAGAGGGTGGCGTGAAGGCAGCAGAGGGTGGTGTGAAGGCAGGAGAGGGTGTGTGAAGGCAGCAGAGGGTGGTGTGAAGGCAGGAGAGGGTGGTGTGAAGGCAGGAGAGGGTGGTGTGAAGGCAGCAGAGGGTGGTGTGAAGGCAGCAGAGGGTGGTGTGAAGGCAGCAGAGGGTGGTGTGAAGGCAGGAGAGGGTGTGTGAAGGCAGCAGAGGGTGGTGTGAAGGCAGCAGAGGGTGTGTGAAGGCAGCAGAGGAGGTGTGAAGGCAGGAGAGGGTGTTTTGAAGGCAGGAGATGGTGTGTAAAGGCAGGAGAAGGTGGTTTGAAGGCAGGAGAAGGTGATTTGAAGGCAGGAGAGGGTGTTTTGAAGGCAGGAGAGGGTGTGTAACGGCAGAAGAATGTGGTTTCCAGGCAGGAAAGGGTGGTCTGAAGGCAGGAGAGGGTGTGTGAAGGCAGCAGAGGGTGATTTGAAGGCAGGAGAGGGTGATTTGAAGGCAGGAGAGGGTGATTTGAAGGCAGCAGAGGGTGATTTGAAGGCAGCAGAGGGTGATTTGAAGGCAGGAGAGGGTGATTTGAAGGCAGGAGAGGATGTGTGAGGGCAGGACAGGATGTGTGAAGGCAGGACAGCGTGGTCTGAAAGGTGAGTCCGGTTACCTGGCTGTAATCCACGTTACTCAGCCCCCCGCAGCAATCCAACTCGAGTTTTCTCTCAGACACAGCCTCACTGCTCATACACATAGACACGCTTACACACACTCCGGGCTGCAGGATATCTGAGAAACATTAGCTTGTTTTCAGACTCATGTCAGTGTTGTTATCAGAGGCAGACATGACAGTTTACCTCTGACCAACTACTGCCGCACAGATCTATGGATAATGTAGTTCAGCGTGTGCTTGATTTGTAGTCCATTAATCCTATTGGCTGAACGGTGAGGTTGGCGTTCAATGAAAGAAATGGATCGTTTCCCTTAAATATTCTTTCAGAAACTAGCTTCTAATGATCAAAATTTTGTCAAATACTGATTGTAAATAAACTATGAGAAATGAAAATATTGCTTATCATTCTGATCAACTGCAGAATTTAAATATTCTATTGGGAATTAAATATTACTAATCATTCTGATCAACATCTGAGTATTCTGTTAGAATTTAGCAACTGATTATCACCCTGGTCAATGTAAATATTCTATTACTTATCATTTTGAAATATTCTGCTAAAAATTGCTATTGATTATCATTCTGATCAAACACAGAATGTAAATATTCTATTAGAAATTTGCTACTAATTTTATCATTCTGATCTACTACAGAATTGATCCTGATCATTTTGTGATGACAGTGTGGAACATTTTTCTGTTTGTTTGTTGTGTGTGCATGTGTGTGTTTTCTTCATTCCTCAGACTGATTCTGTGCCTGATTCTGATTCTGTGAGACTAATGTGGTGTTGTTTTGTGGTGTTTTTTTTTCCAGCTCAGCTTAGTTTATCTATGGACTGTTGGGTGGTAGGGGTTAAAAGTGTTTACATATCACACTCATAAAAAGAACATGAGGAAAATTGTGTTCTGAGCCCTTTAAGCACAGGAATTCAGGTTCTTGCGTGACTGAACTACACACCGAGTCGGTGGACGTCCTATTAAAGCACACACTGTTTCAGTCATTCTCATGACCCATGTGCTCTTGGGCCCCCACAGATCTGACCAGTTTCAAAGCTGGTCAGTAAGCATCTGGGGCATTTATCCCAACACCGAGGAACTCCACTGTGGGAGAAAGCCAAAAAAAAACAACCCACCACTGTACTGTCACGAGAGTGACGTCACCACGCGCTCATCTAAATTCTTCACATACACTGAAAAATTCCCATTGAGTTTCCCAGCAATACCACATTTCACTTAGTTTTAATGTTCTGCATCGAGGAGGACGTGCAGCAGCAGCATTTTTGTCCAGAACTCCTGCAGGACAACATGAAGACGTGCATCTGCTCATGTGCAGCTACTGCCAGGGAGGACTCTCTGAAAACTATGATGTTGTATAACCTTCTACTGCCTCAAAATAGCAAAAACTACAGAATGTGATTTCAGTGTTATTAAACCAGACCAATAGATCAATATGACATACGATAAGTAGCAAAAAAAATGAATAACAAATAGGCATTGGACGTTTTCTCTGTTGTGCAAGAACAGGTGATATAGATTTGAAAACGTTTGTCCCTTCTTCAATCAAAATCTGTAATGTTAATCGATAAAATATGAATTGATAGAATCATATTTTAATGGTGGAGTTTTCATGTGTTTTTAATAGATACTGTTCACCAGAACTCATTCACATGACTCACCGCTTCCTTGTGAGCCATCAGATGTTTTCGAGAAGTTTCTGCGGGGCTCTGTGACCCCTCATGATGGAGTCAAGATGAGACCCAGTTTTCGGAGGAATCCACTCGGAGAGGAGAACGCCTAAATACAGCTTTGGAACACGCCCAGAGGAATACAGAGGGTTCAGATCTGCTTGTTTTAGGTTCACTCAGGGTGAAGTGACCTGCATGATCATCACAATGAGAGCGTACATTATTAAACAGGCCAGGGAAAATGACCACAGCTGGAGGCCTGCCACTAATTAAGTTTACATGAGCTCTGTGAACACTGATGGGATGCATGTGCAGAGGAGCTTCACTGTGGGTAATGCCCTTCAGTATCCACCCCCACTGCCAATCCTACCCCCATCGACAATATGAGGCTGTGTTTACTCGGCAGGCTGAACCTGATCTGTTTCTTAACCTGTAGGCTGCTTGTCCGTGAATGCTCAGTTTGCCGTGACTGAACCTGACCCGTACGGTCAGATTCGCTCACATAGCCACATAGTAATGATGGAAACAGTACACTGTCTATGGAGATGCAGAAAATAACCATCAGTTTGAATCTTAGATCTGAATGTGTGACATTCCTTCACCACTATAACCAGCAGAACCATCTCACTGTACTCTACCAGGCATGAACATTAGAGTGAGGTGGTCATTAGCTAACAGGCTAACAAGCTCCATCATTAATATTTAGAGGCGTGCGTTCAGATCTTTTCTGAAGATCAGTGAGAAAATACACGGTAAACACATGCTCCCTGAAAGACTGCGGAAACATCAGCTCTCCAGGTTTTAGATACAAGGCATGATGCATCTGGTGGCCTAGTGATTAGGGAGTTTCCCCTGCAATCAGAAGGTCGTAGGTTCCTCTACGCCAGTGGTTCCCAACCTTTTTTCCTTGAAGCCCCCATTGCCTGTGCCCAAGACAAGCCAAGCCCCCCAACTCCTACCCACATAGACCCAAAAACAGAATAAAGGGATTAACTTTTATTTGCGAAAAATAAACAGCAGCTGTAGTTTTTTGTTCGTATACTCTTATACACACACACACACACACACACACACACACACACACACACACACACGTTTATGTTTCTCAGACATTGGGATTTTGTGAATTTAATGTGTACAATTATACTTTTGGTAACCTCAGTGCAGACAAAATTCTGTGCACCCCATGCGATCTCTAGCGCCGCCCTAAGGGGGGCCCGGACCCCAGGTTGGGAACCACTGCTCTATGCCTTGGCTGTTGTCAGGGAGGGAAAATGTTGGGGCATGTCCCCTGCTATAATGGTGCAAGCGCCCTTGCCCTGCAATGACATGAAAGGTGTGATGCTGACTGGCTCTAAATTCTTTGGCTTCATGCAGTTGTTGACGCATATTTCTGCAGAAAAACAAGACTTGAGGGTCAGTGGCACTAATCTGGGTGTTAAATTGGATTCATTTTTACTCTTGCTCTAACTATAGCCCAGTTGTGTCTCCTCAACACTTCTGATTCAGCTCATTAGCATTAGTTCAGACAAGGGATCAGATCAGACAAATGTTCCTCTCAGATCTGTGTCCCAGAAGGAACCCAGTTAAAGGCTCATGTCTGAGAATTTGTCTGACAAATGAGAGCCCAGCCTCACTAAGAAGAAAGACCTCAGTCAGACCATCTTCTGTGCTCTGATGTCCAGCCACTGCGGAGGGGAAACACAGTCAGAGGTGTCAGGTTTGTATCAGCTGATAATTTGGCCCAAATGTCTCCAGCTGTGCCACGCCAGATCGAGAGCATCTTATTCTGATGTTCTCTTCGGCTCTCACACTGCACATCTATTCTAAATCTACCCCGAATACTCTCAGAATGGAGGAAGGAATGAATGCAGTGGTAATTCTGTCCCTTTTCTAATCACGAAAAGGGAGCGTACACTATCCACTATCTGTCTGTCCTATTTGAGAGAAAATGTGTTCAAATAAAAGCCTCCTCTTCTCTGATTCTCTTATGAAACAGGGAGATGAGGAGCGAGGTGATGGTGACAATTTTATTTCATTTCTGGCTCATGCTTTTTTTAGCAGTCCTCACCTGGTCCCCACCACGTCTCTACAGCACCCCAGTGGGCGCAAAAAAGGTGAACGGAGTGGGAACGAGGCAGGAATAAGGAGGCGACATGACGCTTGCGGGCACATCAAAATAACTCATATTTTAAGGGCATTTGGAGAGAGGGACCAATCACAGGCAATCAGTGCCGTCCTGCTGTCCTGCCGTCCTGCGAAATGGTTTCAGGCCCTCTAGAAAAGCTGCAGTCCAGTGATTTATCAAAGCCCCTTAACAAGTTTCATCAGAGATGAAGATTGGTTTGACATACCGCTGTGACACCCAGTCACGGCTGGTTTTAGCTCCTCACAGTCTTTTTGCTGTCTTGAACCTCAGGGAGATGTTCAAGTGACGCAAAAGAGCTCAATCACAGCTCATCAGAATGGCTTATAGCTGTTCAGCTCATTCAGAATATCTCAGCCTAAGCTTCTGCTTTTATCTCAATTTCAAAATCACACCTTGTTGGAGATCCTACAGTTACTGCAAAGTGAAAGACGCAAAGACACATATTATTACAGGCCACATAGTAGAGCAGCTAGCACCTGCACCATCACTATGAAACATTGTAAATAAGATGTTAATGCACTGTTTTAGTGTATGTGAGGAGTGGGGGGTGTTCTGTTATTGTTTACAAGTGGGATCTTACCTGTGTAGTGTGTGAAACTAACCCCCCATGGAGAGGCTGTACTTTAGCCTGGGTGGCTTTCACTGTGAGGTGTTTTCTGCTGTAAGATAAACACAGCGCCACCGACAGGAGGATAAAATAATAGACCTCACGCCATCCTTTAGCTGGTTAAAACATAAAGTTTAAAGCAGCGAATCCACCAAACAATGCAGTAGCAAGTGTGGGGTCTCCCTTTTTTCATATTTGATCATACGATCTCCAGTGTGATGCTTTCACTATGCATTTTTCAAACCAAGTTACAGTTGTGTGTAAAGCAGCATGATGAGGGTGAGTTTTCAAACATTATCATAAGAAATGGAATGTTTGATAGTTTTGAGCTCACAGTGCAGACAGTCTGCTCCTGAGGGGGCCCCACTGCCTACTGGAAAGGAGCTCTGCTGCAGGTGTTGTTCAGACTCCGGAGGGACAGGCAGTCTGACCCACACACCTGTATCAGAGAAACTAGGATGCGTTTCTTTATGCTGTGGATCAGTCGCTGACATCTGGGTGTAAAGGAGGCAAAGGTGGTTCTTCTTGTTTTTGCATGTACATAAATAGTGGTAACCATGGTACTGTCTGTGGGCACTCCGCTCTCCAGTGGTCATAAGGTGTGTTGTGGTACCCTTCAAACACGGAGAAAGTTTCTTCATTCATCAAAACCCAAAGTTTCTTGAATGACTCACTGCTTTTTCATGAGCCAGTTAGTAGCTGATGCACTGATCCTGATGCCTGTTCCCCAGTGAACCCTGCATGACACACATCAAACCACAAATCACACACTTTTTGTGGCCTGCGAGTTTGCTGTGAGTGTGTGTGTGTGTGTGTGTGTGTGTGTGTGTATACATGACTGACAGGTTCGAAATGTTTGTCAAACCAGACTGTTTCTCTCGATGGACCCAATTATTCCCCATCGATCAGCCCGTCACTCTCTGGCTCCCCCACAGCACACACTGTTTATACTGTGATGCAGTCGGCCCTTGACACATTTGCTTATTATACAAGGGATGATGAGCTGCCCGTACAGGTGGGCCATTTTTAGGCTTGTGCAATGTTATCAGCATGGCTCATACACAGCAATGTGTGCTACATTTGAAATTTGCTCCTGATTGGATGGTGTCCTGGGTCATGTGTGTAACACTAAAGGCCCCATAGACCAAGTTTCACTCCAGTTATGCTGTCCATTGGTGTGCCTGGGTTAGGTTAGGGTTCGGTCAGTAAGTAGGTGGGTCTGTGAGCAGCCTGTGAGAAATCAGGAGACGGGTTGTGTCAGTATCTAGTCTTTTTAAAGTTCATACAGTTGAGGTGATTGTGTAAACCCCTCTTGCCCTGGACATTTCAGAATGATCACACATCCCAAAGGAATATCAGTTTACATTTACAGCATTTGGCAGACACACTTGCCAGAGTGACGTACATTTGTGTGGGTGGAGGTAGCTCAGTGGGTAGGATCCTTGCCTCCGGATCAAGAGGTCACAGGTTCGAATCCTACCTCCAGCAAAATCACTGGGTCCCTGAGCAAGTTGCTCCAGGGAGACTGTCCCCTGTGGTTAGGGAATGGAAGTCGCTTTGGATAAAAGCATCTGATAAATGCCTTGTAGTCCATAAGAAAACCTGCTAGTAGACTAAGAGATGCTAGTAGACTAAGATTCTACCAGAGATGGAATTAGTCCACCAGGGTCCTATCAGATCAAACACAGAAGACATTTTTATTTTTTAAGTTTGTATTACCCAAGTTAGTTTATGTCTTGACCATGTAGGTGCTCAGTGAAGGTGAGGGTCTTCAGTCTCCGTTAGAAGACAGAGAGGGTCTCAGCAGCTCTGACGGTTAGGGGAATTGCGATCCACCAAAGCTGAGAAAAGTCTTGATGTACTTCTTTGACCTTTGAGAAGAGGGTTAGTTCTACAGCACTTTTGGTCCTACAGGGCCAGCGACTAGCACGGCTTGGTTGTTCCCCTCCTCAAACACAACCACAAAGCCTGATATTAACCAGGTGTGTTTGAGCAGTGAAATCATCAAACTGTGGTGGACAACAGAGCCTCCAGTATCACAGCAAGGCACCCCTGATCTCTGATCTACAGTGTGACAGTAGCATGTGGCAAGAGGAATGTTTTAACAACCAATCTGAGCGATGAGAATTGAGGTATGTTATTGCCAGATACGAGAAGATGGATGGGCAGCAGGGACAAAGGAAGGAATGAGACAATAGATGCATGAAAACACTCCACAGACAGAGATAAGACCTTCCCTCATGCGGGCACACGTGTTGCTGATTGTTGACAGTATTGAACTGCTTTCTGATAAAGACTAAAAAAAAAGGAGAAGGAGCACGTTTCCTTGGAGGCACCGAACCGAGGCTGCTGAGGGAGCTGCAACCAGAGCCATTCCTGTCAGAAATGACTCACTGTGGGCAGGTCTCCATGTCCAGCTTTGCCAAAAAAACAAGCTTTACCTTTGAGCTCAGGCAAACACACCCCTGCTGAGAAAGGGCACTCGATAAAAGGCAAATCAGGAGCGCACTGTTTATTATCCACCTCAACAAGTCACATTTATACCAGGAGATGCAGGACCAGAGCAACCAGGATCATCAGAAACTCATCTCCCTCCAGTAACTGTCTGTTTGACTAATGGAAATCAGGAAGACGTGTTTGGAGTTTTATGGCCAAAACAGAGAAGATCAGGAGGAGCTTCTGTCCTCAGAACATAATATCCTCAACCGCTACAGAACACCACAACTTTTAACTGTTCATAACACAGACTGAACTCTCACCGTATCTGTCAGTTAAGTCTACACATTCACCAGCAAACCGGCACACTGCACTTTACAGCACTGATATATTCTTTTCCATTCGTACACTGTACAGATCCTGCCTCTGTTTATTTATTTAGATGGTAAATGTTTTGGTATGCTTTTATTATCTATCCAAATTTCTCCATAATTTCATTAAATTATTTGATATCTTTATTGCACAGTTTTACTCGAATCTTGCGTATCATAAGATCTGATTGCGTATAAATGAATATATCATATACACAAAAAGCCATCACCCGAAAGAAAAAATGACAGAAAACCCCACATGAAGGTCACCTGACACGATTTACTCCTTGAAATCCTACCGCAGTTGGTGTTAAGGCTGTTGGATTGATCATTGCATGGAATAGTCTCTGGTTTATTCCACTCATCTCACCTGACTATGCAGTGATCACCAGCCCTGTTCCTGAGGACCTTACCTGCCCCTAACATCTACAGGAGTGCCTGATTGGCTGATTAGAGTGAAATGAGGCAGTTTTAGATGCTTTACAGGAAAGTAGAGTAAGACTGGTGGTCAACCAGTACAGAGTTTTCTTTCTTAGTTTCTCTCAGACTTTGTCCTGCCTGTGTCTCACTCTGTGTTCCTCATCAAGAGTTTGAAAGTGTACGATTTACAAAGTACAGTGAGAATCATATTTAAAAAACTATGTAGGTGAGCAGTGGGTGTTTTTTTCTCATCAATATAACGAAATATACAATATAATACTAGAAAGAACAAACACAAATAACATTATATAGTAAACAGTGATTTTATGTACAGTGTATCCATGTGTTCCTTGTGGAAAGTTTCAGTATTACTGGACCTGGTTTGACTCAATCAGTCCTTCATTAAATTAAATCAGGAGCTGCTGATGGAACTTTACAAATCCAATTTGCTGGAGGAACCGAAGAGGAATCTGGAACCAAACCTGTGTTCTCCTCAACAGCTCACACACAATCAACTACTTTTTCACAAATAAATCCTGATCGTTTTTACTGCCTTCTTGTTTGTTTGTATTTATTCTAATATCAACTTTGCAAGCAGGAAGACACTATCACAATGGCTTTAAACAGTTTGCACATGTGCCTCTGTTTTGCACAAGTATCTCTGCTCTTTGGCCACTCACTGTGTATTTATTCCCATTTCCCTGCAGTGATTGTGGAAGAACTGTGTTTTACTGTGTACTGATACTGTAATAGTGTGTGGTAGACTCTGTGGAGTTGGGAGACAGATCAAGCCTGACCAATTATGCCTTTCTAACTCTAACTTCTGTTTTCTGTGACAATATTTTGGCATCTCCTCAATGTTCTGGCCTTCTAGGACCTCAGAATTCCCCCACGGTTCTCAAAGTTCCCTCCTGCAGTCTCTTCTCACTCTATGACCATGCTCCAAACTCAAACTGAAATTCAGGAGAAAGATTACACATGAAGTTACACCTCAGTCTTTACTCTGTAGTGGCTGGTTATGTTTGTACCCACCCTCTACACACACAGCTCTATGATGCAATTACCTTTAAATTGGTAAGATGGAAGGCAATAAACAGCAATAAATAATGTGTCTGTGTGTTCAGTTTGCACTTTATCAGCAATGTGTGTGTGTGTTTGTGCCTCCACAGAAACATAAACTGCGCCTTCAGTGCTGCTTCAGTAACATACCTGGAACACCCAATGGTGCCAGCTTATTAGGTACACCTGCAGCCTGGGATACTCCCTGGGCAAATGTACTCAATCAGCAGAGTCTTTTTAGGAACTGTGTTTTCCAAAGCTGCGCTCTCTGCCTGTTGCTTAATGTGACTGAGTCAGTGGATGACTATGAGCAGGGTGCATGTGTGCTCATACTACAGGATAACCAGCAATAGTCTGACAGAAACATGCAGCCATTATGATGCTGTCGCAGTGCCTAAAGTAATACCATACTGGGTGGACCTCCATCATGCCAGATAACTCCACAGCTCAACACTGGGGGGCTTTATACCCCACTAGCCTATAGGCATGGCAACCTCAGGGTCAAGTGTGGACCATTCTACTCGTCAGTGCTTTTTAATGGAGATACAAGCTGTGTGTTGTCACGTCGCGTCGTGTACCAAGAAAGCAGGAGTCACAGAAGCAGACATCCATACTTTTTTCCTTTTTGTCTCTTTTATCTTAAAGCAGAACAGAATAGGAGTGAACCCTCAACCTAACCAAACTAAAGGCTTTTATTTATACTAGAACTAAAACACAAACACCTGTACATCAGAAGGCCTCATTCCTGACCAGCTGAGGGACAGGAATAAGGCTCCACCCCATGTCAAAATAAAAGCATACAAACAAAACCCAGACCTGACATGTGTAAACAGCTGTTTTGGCAATGGGTGTCCAAGAAACTGGACTCTGAGTAGAAGGACGTCCAGCTGCAGCACAATTGTCACACACACACACACACACACACACACACACACACACACAGCTCTGGAAAAAAATAAGACCACTGAAAAAAATATTCCGTTTCTTACCTTTTATAGGTGCAGGTATTGAACTGAACAGCTGTGTGTTAGTTTTTAGGAACTACTCGCAACGTTTCTTCTAATTTCCAAATAAAACTATTGTTCTTTAAAGCATTATTTAAAGGAAATAACAAAACATTAAAATAACAGAAATGATGCAGAATTTACAAAACAAAAAAATCTCTTGTTCACTGTTCAATTGGTCTCAGTGTGAGAGGAAAGTGTCGATTACAGAGGTATACTTTTCCTCATTAAATAAGATGTGATTCAGGTGATCACTAATCAGTACCTCATAAAGCAGAATAAGGTGCTTGTGTAGGAATTTAACAGACAC
>JBBJLR010141046.1:0-16295 GCA_037577145.1 Brachypetersius gabonensis | reverse complement strand
CCCGGTCTGCCAATCCAGAGGCACTGCCCCCGATGTCCACGCGATGTTGCAGATGCGTGTCAACCAAGACAGCCCCAAAACATCCAGAGCCTTTAGGATGAGATCCGCTCCTATTATCATTATTTAAAAAAACAGGGAGTCAGTTATCACAGCTACACCAATGATGTGTGAATATATATGTACAAATACAGTCAAATGTTACGAGTGCTTTCAATAAATATACTGTCCATGGACAAGGAAGTGTAGCATATCAGTCACAAGAAGAAATTTTGGTGCGATTTTAGGCCACAATTAAACTTCAATTGCACACTGATCACACTTTCACCTAAGAAATATTTCACAAGTTAGTCCTTTTCTCAAACTGCAAGAGATTCTGAGAAGCTGATCCATTCTTTTTTTTCATTTACATTGGATTATCAAAAACCACAACTGACAAATTACAACTTGTTCAGAATGCTGCAGTCAGAGGTCTTATACAGGCAAAAATGAGAGAACACTTAAGGCCTGTTCTTGTTGCAAGTCTGTTTCATTTAGAATTGATGAAAAACGAAATATATTGGAGCTTTAAGGAGCAAATGCTGCTCAACTGAATGTTCCTAAAATGAAGCAGAAAAAACAGCCTTTTAATTTTAGGCAGCAAATATTTTGAACCCCTGGCACCTGTAGCTTTAAAGCATCTACATTTTTATTTATTTTAAGTAAAGATTATTTGCATCACAGTTTAACATGTCAGTAAGATTCATTTGATTATGATTCTTTAGGAGACAATTCAGTGCATTTTAATAATTTAAATGTCAGCACAATTCTGTTTGACCTTGATTTTTTAGCAGTATTGCAATAAGAATTGACATTTCAAATTAAATCAAAATTCATATTGATTAGGATTATTTAGTGCATTATGAAATGTGAAGTTAACTTTTTATTGTTGCATTTTCAGAGAATTTGATGACCCAAAATGAGTGCATATATTATTGAACATACCAGGTGGTCACTTTTTGTCCAAAAATATATTCACTTTTTTGAAAGTGGATCACAACAGGCGGAGAAAAACTATTAAAAGGGGAATGACATTTAGACAGCTAGAGAAAAACATGCTTCCTGAATTTCTCTGCCTACAGCCCATTTCCTTTCACTCTTCCAAATCTGAACACCATGTCATTCTGAATGCTCTTCAGAGACTAAAAAACTCCATTTCAAATGATGATAATGATGATGATGAGCTCATACTTCCATTTACCCAGCTCAGTGAATTATACTTCTCTGAGCATTTTCAAAGCTACTTGATGGAACGCAGTCTACTAATTATCGACTAAATCTACTTCACATTTAACTCGTCATTATTTTGGGGTTTAATTTTATTCAGTTATGTGTGTTCAGTACTTGGTGTGCCTTGTTGTAGATCACACACTATATGGACAAAAGTACTGGGACACACCTGTTTTTCAGGGTTTTTCATAAATGCTCCAGAATCTTGTGGAAATCCTTCCAAGTAGATTGGATGCTGTTAGAGGTTCAAGCGGGGGCATGAACTCCATATTAACGTTTATGTACTAGAGGGTAATGTCATTAAAGTCCCTGTTGGTGTGTGTCCCAGTACTTCATCCATATAATGTATTTGTCACTTTCTGTACATTTACATTTATGGTATTTAGCAGAAGTGACATCCATTCCCTAACAATGGAATGTCGCTTTGGATAAAATGGTCCGGAGGCAAGTATCCTACCCACTGAGCTACCCTCTGTACCTACAAATATCTGTTTATGTCATTATTTCAACGAAACAACAATACCTTTATACCTATTTCCATCTCTGGAGCCCAAGCTCTTAGCCTTGTACTGAGCTGGTAGACAGATGCCATCTGCTAAAGCTTCATACCCACTTATGACTTCTCTGCCTATGGAAGATAAAGATCATAAGCTATCCCAAAAACATTCACATGCTTTCTAAGTCTCATATCTTATGTCCTGTTGGGTCTGGGCTTGCAGCTCTTTCTAAGAGATAAATATCTTTAAACTTATAAAAATAGGCTTAGAACATTTATCAAATCTCATCAAATCATGGAACGTGGTGATGTGAACCCCACCATGCACCCACTGAACTCACTAGAAGGGCCGTAATGTTAAGTTGTGTCCACACTGCAAATACAAAAAATCATATATAAAATGCGTTCTCCTGACTATTTAAATAAAACTTATTGTTAACATAAAATGAAAGCTTAGGAAGATCATGAAGCTACTTTGCAAACACAGGATCTATCCATTCAGTGATTCACCTATAAAAAATAATATGATTGCAGAACATACATTTGTCTGTTGTGAACATTCATGAATCAACGACAGCTTTACATTCTCCAGAGCAGGAATTGGCAACGTGCGGCTCTGGAGCCGCATGTGGCTCTTTCATCCTTATGTTGCGGCTTTTGAAGATAAATAATAGTTTAACACTAGAATGGCGGATAACTGGCTGTGTATAATGCCCATCTATAATGGCTGTGTGCGTCAATTAATGCAGTGCCCAGTTTCGCACAAGGCGCTTCTTGATACAACGCTGCTGCAGGATGTTCGAATGTTTAGTCACGCCTTACAGCGTCAGTCGCCATATCAGAATCAGAATTAGAATCACGTTTATTGGCTGAGCATGTGAGCAACACATACAAGGAATTAGATTCCAGTCAATGGTGTCTTTCAAGCACAACAGTATAAAACAACAACAATATGTAAAAATATGTGTGTACACGTGCCTATGCTACACCCATATGGCTCTTACAGAGCATGCTCGCTGCTCCAGTAGGCCAATAGACGCGATTCTGATTAAATTACATCATTTGATGCTGTCAGTTGTTCTAAGTACTAAGTGTATTTTATTTTTATTCATTGGTTTTTTATTGTATTTCAAAATTTGAAGATTATTGTGATCTTGTAACATTAAACTACAATGTGTTTAATTTTTTGTGTTCAAAATGTTTTCTTTGAATAAATAAACTTTCACAGGCAACACACTAGCCTAGTTTTTATAAATAGCATAAAAGTAAAAAGCAATATATGCAGTGTTATCTTCATTTTAAATGTCAAAAAGGATTTGCAGCTCCCGGTGTTTTTTCTTTTGTGGAAACCGGGTCCAGTCTTCAACCCCTTAGACAGCATTGCATCAAGAACTGAAGAGATTTAGTATGTTCTGTACACATTACAAACGCATTTTGCAGGCTTGAAGCGCAGAAATTGATTTATATTAACAAATTAAATGAAGCTCACCAGATATCTTGGATTCATTCTGTTTGCGAACAATTGAAAGTTAAAGTAAATTTAAGAATAACTGCATTTTTTTCCATCCCATCCCCGATTTTTCTGATTATGTTTTGTAAGTTAGACTACGTGTTTTACCAATGGACAAAGAAAAAGTGTTGGGATGCTTGACAATAACACAAACAGAGACTTTGTGCCCATTCATTCTGTAGAGCAGCAGTCCCCAACCTTTTTTGCGCCACGGACCAGTTTCATGTAAAACAATATTTTCTCTTTTTTTACTCACTTTTGCTAG
The DNA here is from genome assembly GCA_037577145.1 of Brachypetersius gabonensis. NCBI lineage: Eukaryota > Metazoa > Chordata > Actinopteri > Characiformes > Alestidae > Brachypetersius > Brachypetersius gabonensis. The sequence goes on along the minus strand of JBBJLR010141046.1, from coordinate 12,758 downwards.
CTTGTGGGCTAAAGCTCTGGTGTACCATAATATACGACCGAGATGATCTCTTTCAGACTCTGATAATCAATTAAATATTTTTATTCTGTTTTTCTGTTCGACCTGGTACCAAATGACTCTCAAACCGATTCCACGGCCCCGTGGTAGAGCATTTATGAGGTCAGGCACTGATGCTGAACGAAAAGGTCTGGATCACAATCGCAGTTCCAGTTCGTCCCAAAGGTGTTGGATGGGGTTGAGGTCAGGGCTCTGTGTGGCCAGTTAGGTTCTTCCACATCAAATTCATCCAGCCATGTCTTTATGGAGCTTGCTTTGTGCACTGGTTCACAGTCAATAGAAAAGTCAATAGAAAAGGTTCTTCCCCAAATTGTGTCCACCAAGTTGGAAGCATGGCATTGTCCAACATGTCTTGGCATGAACCATTAAGATTTCCCTTCACTGGAAGTAAGGGGCCTTGCCCAAACCATGATAAACAGATGTGTCCCAATACTTATGTCCATATAGTGTAGTTCTAGGTCTATGGCAAGTTAATCACAGCTAGCCCAAGAGATGGGGTACTTTTTTATCTCATGATAAAAAAAATAGCATAGAGAAAGCACACAGTATTTATGCTATCGAGCAGACATTCAGACTCCTACTGCTTAACACTATGGTGAGAAACCAAGCAAAGGCGATTACAGCTGACCTCTTGTTCAGATGATGGAGCAGAACGCTGTAGATTAGCTTACTGCTGCTGTCCTTTAGTAACATGATTTCATGTCTGGATTGTCTCAGGAGAGTTTTTACATGTCTGGCTTATTCTATCTCCCACTGCATTATCACGTTTCCTTCTCTTGTGGGCTGGTTGCATAGAATAGGATTTAAATGCCACACTGAACAGAAACCTCTTAAAGTTTGATAAATATTTTAGATTTTAAATAAAGCTCCTGAAGTTTATCATCAATGTCTAATTAAAACCTTATAACTCCTGGTTTTTTCCAGGGGTTATTTGACTGTTTTAAAGGTCTGCTGCTCTTGGTATCATCTGAATATTTCATAATACATGAATAGAAATGGTCCAAAATTAGAATATCATTATGTTACATTAAAGTTAATAGTGTTGTTCCTTCTTTTTTGCACAGTACTCCAAAGCAATAATAGAGAAACAGAGCAACGGTTAAAAATATATCCCTGTCTTTCTTATTGTTTTTAGTATCTTGTAATGCAGATATCATAAGAGACACTATTTGGACAAAAGTTTTGGGACATGACTATTACACCAACATGGAGTTTAATAACTTTAATATGGAGTTGGTCCCCACTTTGCAGCAATATCATTGTCCACTCTTCTTGGAAGGCTTTCTAGTGTATCTGTGGGAATTTGTGTCCATTCCATTTATGAGGTCAGGCACCGATGTTGGACGAGAAGGTCTGGCTGGCAATCTTTAATCCAGATCATCCCAAAAGTGTTGAATGGGGTTGAGGTCAGGGCTCTGTGTGTCAAGTTCTTCCACACCAAACTCATCCAGCCATGTCTTCATGGACCTTGTTTTGGGCTCTGGGGCACAGTCATGCTGGAATAGAAAAGGTTCTTCTTCAGACAGTGTCCACAAAGTTGGAAGCATGGTGTTGTTCAGAATGTCTTGGTACACTGAAACTTTATGATCGCCTTTCACTGGAGGGAAGGTTCTTAGCCCAAATGCTGAAAAACAGGATTGTCTCAGTACTTTTGTCCACATAATGTACCAGCTCACTGTGAAAGCAAACTATGGTTTATTTCACCATTTGTTTTTCTAAATCAGCAGGTATCGCTTGTTAGTTCTTCAGAGATAGCTTATTAGCGCTAAACAAATGTATGTGTCCACTCTAACTCTTCCCCCATGACTACTGAAATTCATTACTGATGCCATTTTTCAGGTGAAACTACTTTTACACTGAAAATAATTATTTTTGGTATATATTAGATCGCCATGCTTTTTTATTCCTTTAGGTAATGTGTGTGTCTATGTAGTTGTGTTGCGTTCATGTAAAACCAATACATTAGGTTTACAATACATTAGACTTCTTTTTTCAGTGTAGGTCGAATAACTACTACTCTATTCAGTTCCTTCGATTCTTTATTTAGGTGCATGCTTTACAATGTTCCCACTGTCAGTAAACAACCATCACACAGTGCACGGTCAGTTTCTGAGAGATAAATGGCCTGCCTGTCTGCCTGGGCCCCTTAATTGCTCTGTTGCCCAGCAGCTGGCCGACCCTTTAGATGGCCATTACTGTGTCTGTGTCGCTTATCGTACAAATTAATTGCGGGTCGTGAACTGAAAGCTGCTGCCCTAGAGCATGTCCCTATCTAAACTCTCTTTCTGCGTCTGTTTTCCTTTTCCTTTTTTAATCGCAGAGCGAGCGAGAGGTGAGCCGAGGCCCTGCTCTGTGGAGGATGTACACAGCCTGGACAGGAAGCAGCTCAGTAAGGACGAGCGCGAGTTTCTGGACCCCTGGTCCCCCCGCACAGTGCCCCGCAGACACACAATCACCATGCAGCCACACAACGTGGAGCGCAGGAAGGAGGCCTTCCTTGAGCACCTGAAGCAGAAATACCCCCACCATGCCTCCATCATCATGGGTCACCAGGAGAGTCTCCGAGACCATGTAAGATTAAAAACAAATCATGTATTTATTTTTGAATATATTATTTTATATTATGTACTATATTTATCTCTTAGTCCTCTGCTTTTAAGCTGTTTACCTGAGAGGAACAGTGGGCAACTAACAATGCATCCAGTGCATGGGGCATCAGTGTGTGGATACCTCAGAGGTGCCACTGGCAGTCCTGGGATTCGAACACACAGCCTTCTGACAGCAGGGGCAACTCTGTAACCTCCTTAATCAAATTAGCTATTAACCTCTTAAACTGGATTATTATTCATTAACTACTAATTATTATTCAGTAACTATTGCGACACTAATAAGTAAGTTTTGTAGTTATCAGAGTGAATCTCTTAAAGGTTAAGAACTAAATGCTGGCTTTGTGTGGAGAGATACTGCAGGTTGCAGGTCGTGTGAAATGCAATTTCAAACATGCAAAGCAATTAATAAATAGTCATAGCTAGATGCAGCATTTCCCAGTATTCCACTAGTTCGCAGTCATTCTTTTACCCATAATGGCAGCAGGTTAATGTTAGCAGGTCATGTTAAAAGCCAAGAAAACGGAATTTTCCTCACTTTTATGAAACACACTTTTCAAAATGCACAGAAGTTTGTGGAAAATAAGCAATAAAGTCAATGTGAACTTTGCCATCGCAGCTATACAACCCTGTACAGTGAGACGAAACAGCGTGGCTCCAGATTTTACAGGGTACAAAGGACACAGAGTAAACATATAAAGGAAATATAAATGTAAATACTAAACCAGAGGTAAAAATGTGCAGTTCGGTACAGGGATCTGTATGGTACAAGGTCATTTTTAACATTCGAAATAATTGTGCAAATGTTGCATCAGCAGTCAGGTGGAAAGCAACAATACTGGAAAGTAATTGTGTGATTTATGTGTGCAAAAGGTGGTAAATAAATATACTGTCAATCTATGAAAAATACAGACTCTCAGAGACAGTGTCCAAGAACAAATGTAACATGGAAGTGTGTTTTGTATGTAGCTACATGTGCATTATAAAAGAAATGATGTGTAAAGGGCAATGTGGAAAGCGAAGTCAGTTCACAGTTTCAGATGTGTGTGCGTGCGCGTGTGTTTGTGAATGTGGGTGGGGTGGGGGAGTGAGTGGGCTGGGACTGTGTGGAGGATATAAAACGGCCGTTTGGAATTCACTTTTTGTGATGTCACAAATGTGATACCATTCTGGAATTATATGAAGCGTTTAAGTCTGGTCCAATTTTTGAATGGGAAACAATACACGGCAGCCAATCAGAGCAGAGTTCATTTACATATATATCAGTCATAAAGGCACAGTAACTAAAATATCTGTTTGATCCTCTTTAATGCTTAAAGAGATGTAAGAGGGCGAATTAAAGATGAATGTAGGATATAGGACCTTTAATGTTTGATTGACCTTTAACCAGCAAATATCAGTGAATGACCAGCTGTTTTATGTGACTTGTTTAACACTAATTTGTCACTAATTTGCAATGAGTGCTGCTAATTATAAGATTTGTCCAGTTACTGCGACACTCACAGATTTAAAAGGATTTGTGTAGAAACTAATTAAAATATTACTTATAATTTTCTCAGTTTCATGCCCAGTGTTCAATACATTTTTGGTGGATTTGTACTTTTTCCAAACAATAATACTGTTAGTTCTAGCATACAATCATATGCAGTGGTTTAAATACCTCTGAAATAACAAAAATATAATAATAATAAATAATAATAATAGTAATAATAATAATAATAATAATAATAACAACAACAACAACAACAACAACAATACATTTTATTTTAAAAAAAGCACCCAAGGACACTAAACACAACAAAATAATAAAAAGACAAGCATAAGAGCAGACAACAGAAAAAAAATTATAATAATATGGCAAAGTGGTGAAGATTGTGCTGAATAAGCTGCTTTTTTTATGCCCAGGCCATATTTCATGTTATAAAAACAGAAGCTCTGCGATTTGGTTGCCATACATTTTTCACACAACTGTGTCTGTGTGAATATTTTTGCCTTTAATTTGCATTTTTTCCCTGATTCCTTTATTTTTGTTGTTTTGTTTGTTATTTGGTTTGGGTCGTAGTGGTAGAGGTGTTAACATTCGATTCAGATTCTGGACTACTTTGCTGATGCTCAAGAGAAGAACACAGCCTGACAAACTTCAACCCAAGATAATGGTTGCACTAGCATGTGCCAACTTTATATGAACTTTAGTTTCTGGATCCAGATACATGATACTCCTTCCTCAGTCTGTACATAATTGAAGCAGCACCATCTACTGAAGTAGATAAAGCCATACATTTAGTTATTGGCAACACAATTATTTTAAACACATCAGGCTTTTGTGAGTGTGCTAATGTTTGATTAACAGCGTTCTGTGGTGTTATTTACGCTACAACGCCGTGATAATGGTTTCCTCCCGATGGACTGCTGGAAATGACATTTTTATAGCTATTCGTTTCCACTTGACATTTCCAGTGCCTTCTTTTTGCTTGGGTAACCTTGAGCACTACACATGCTCGGAATTGACTATTTCATTGCCTCTAATACACACCCTGCAATATCTTAAACAACCGTATCTTACTTCTTACCTCACCATCTAATAATATATCCAAAATAACTTACAATTGTTCTGGTTTTGGTACTGTGCCTTCAAGATTGATTTTTTGCCCTTTTCTTGTCTTGGCTGCCCTGCAATCGTGCCACAGACTTTAATATGGAGTTAATATAGAGGTGCAGTTAAAACAGCTTCCACTCTTCTTTGAAGGCTTTCTACAAGATTTTGAAGTGTTTCTGTGGGAATCGGTGCCCATTAACTCTATAGAGCATTATGAAGTCAGGCACTGACGTTGGACGTGAAGACCTTGCTCACAATCTCTATTCCAGTTCTCCCCCCTTCCTTTGTGTACAGTCATACTGGAATAGAAACGGTTCTTCCCCAAACTGTGTCCACTGTGGAAGCGTGGTGTTTTCCAAAATGTCTGAAGCATTAGGACTTCCCTTCACTGGGAGCAAGGGGCCACTTGAATTGAATAATTATGTGGCGTATCCCTTATAGAGTCCTTTTCAGGTGTGGTAATGTAATGTAATGACGGACTCTCTCCAAAAGGAGGCGCTCTATTACAGCATCTAAGTATGAATGCTTTCTTATACTATAAACGGAACACTCTTTTAGTGACATGAATAACATTTAAAACAATAAAAATCGTCCTGAATTCAGAGGTTTGGCGTTTTTTTGTGCACGGAACCCTCCCTCTGCAACCCAGTCACGTCAGTGACACACACACACTCACACTCACACACACACAAATACCCACACAAACACACACACACACACACACACACACACACCAGTCATACCCAACATCGAAGGCAGACCTGCGCGAAACCGATCAGGTTTTACAGGTGAGATCTTTTTTTACCTGGACATTACGACTCGGCGCGTTACGTCACGACTCCTCACTGCACGAGAGTCTGTCTGAAGAGAGCACGGTCCGGAAAGAGCTCGGTGTAAAAGCTGCAGGACTCGCATTAAGGTACGGGCTCATTTTAGTCTTGTTTGAAGTTTTAACCCCCGTACTGACGACAGTGCATTGGGAAAAAATCCTTGAAATTGGGACTAATTTGCTGTTTGGGGATGGTCCGATGCACGCAAGTTGCTTCTCATGCTGAGTGGGCTCGTCTAATGCCTTATTAAGCACATTGTAACAATTTCTTAGTGATGTTTTGTTTATGGCAACTTTGTTTGCCATAAACATATTGATATCTAACTTTTATCACAGCTTTAGAGCATTCATGCCAAAGGGGTTTTGGAAAATTACTCTTCTCTCTTAAAGGCACTGCATGGGACCCAAGTTGCTTGGAAGCCTTAAAACTCATGTCCGTTTGAACTTATATATTTATGTGAAAAACAAGTAGAATGCATCCATAGGGATGATTTGCTTGATAGAGACGGATTAGATGCTGCTGAACTCATTTAAGATTTTTTAAGATTATCAGTATCAGCAAGCCAGTAGTCTTCTTTATGTTCTAGAGAAATGTTTTAAGGTCCTATAGACTCTGTTTAGACTGTAATGTTTACGTAAATGGTTCAAAAATCACATTATGGGGTTATCGTCACCAAAAACAGGTCATTTAAATGTATGACCTGTAATGCTTTAGTGCTGGTTTAGTGCTGGTCAGTGCAAGTTTATGGTTGTCTCTGCTGGTTCAGTGCAGGTCTATGCTGGATTAATGGTCAGTGCTAGTTTAGTACTAATTTAGTGCTGGTCAGTGCTGGTTTATGTTTGTACTGGACAGTGTTATTTTATGCTGGTTCTTGCCGGTTTAGTGCTGGTCAATGCTGGTTTAGTGCTGGTCAATGCTGGTTTAGGGCTGGTCAGTGCTTGTTTTTATTGCGAGTCAGTGCTGGTTTAGTGCTGATTTATGCTGGTCAGTGTAGGTTTATGACTGTCTGTGCTGGTTCAGTACTGGTCCATGCTGGACTAGTTCTGTTCAGTGCTAGTTTATGGCTGGTTTAATGCTGGTCAGTGTTGGTTTATATTTGTCCAGGCCATACCAGCATAAACCAACCCATAATGGTTTAGTGCTGGTTTAGTGCAGGTCAGTGCTGGTTTATACACGTCTGTTCTGGTTTTAGGTGGTCATTGCTGGTTTAGTGATGGCCAATGTTGGATTAGTGCTGGTCGGTGCTAGTTTAATGCTGGTTTAGGGCTGGTCAGTCCATGCTGGACCAGTATAAACCAACTCTAACTGGTTGGTTTAGTGCTGATCAGTGCAGGTTTATTGCTGGTTTACTGCTGGTCATTCTTATTTTTTGCCTGGTCCATGCTAGTTTAGCTGGTCAGGACTGGTCTATGCTGGATTAGTGCAGGTCAGTGCTGGTTTAGTGCTGATTTTGTGATGGTCAGTGCTGTTTTTTGCTTGTCTGTGCTGGTTCAGTGCTTGTCATTGCAGGTTTATTCCTGGTTTACTACTGGTCAGTCGTATCTTTTGCTGGTCCATGCTGGTTTAATGCTGGTCAGGGCTGGTCTATGCTGGTTCAGTGCGGGTCACTGCTGGTTTAATGCTGATTTAGTCATGGTCAGTGCAGGTTTATGCCAGTCTGTGCTGGTTCAGTGCTGGTTTTATGCTGGTCAGTTGTGGTTTAGTTCTGGTCTATGCCAGAGCATACTGGTCAATGCTTGCTGGTACTTTCTGGTTTAGACCGGGACAGTGCTTGTTTTTGCTTTTTAGAGCTGATCCATGCTATTTTTTTCTAGGAAGATTGGTTTAGTGGGATGTTCCTCTAAAATTGTCGTCTATATTAGAAGAAAACTTTACTGAAAATGCCATCTTGTCATATGGTATTCAAGACTTCCCTGGTTATGGCTAGTGAACTGTTTGTTTGCTTGATGCTTTAAAAAATGCTGGCTTTCCCATTTTGCCTTTTTCTCTTGGATGGCTTTCTTTCACAGAGGTTGTAGGACCTGTTGCCTTAATCTTTGTTTTATTAAATGCTACAGGAGAACAGATTTCTGCATGCAGTGAGCTGAACATTCTGTCACGCTAGATGCTGGGCAGAGCTGGTTTAGGCTTTTTAGAGCTAGTCTGTGCTATTTTATTCTAGGAGACAAGAGGGCTAGGAGTTCTGATTATCATTACAGCAGGCTAGTCTTCAACGGTGTGAAGACAGTGGGGAGGATCATTTCTCAGAATGTTGGAATACTGCCAAAACAGTGGCGTAATCGACAAGAATAAGTACCTCAGCACCCCCTTCACTCCCATTCCCTCAGACCCCATGGTGCCAGTCCATTCGGAGCCTGAAGCAATACTGGAACCCACCCATCCCAGGGGAGCATATATTTTCCAATATTTTCCAATATTCTCCAGAGCCAGCAGGACTGTGGCTGGGGAGGCATGATTTATTATAGCTTACCCATGCTTTTCAAAGGCCTGGCATTAGCCCAGCACAGATGAACCATGGTCTTCTGGCCATTCCTCTCTCTGCGATTACAGAGTGCAGTGAACCATACCAACTGCGGCCCAGAGGCCCACTACATTTCTTTTACTGCACTTATCTGACCAAACATGTTACACGTTGTATACAAATGAGTGAAAGCCAGTAGTCTCCAATTACCATGATCTGTGTAGCTCAATACTAATTCATGACCACTTGCTCTGAGTTGTTTTTATTATATTTTTTGTTCTACCTATTGCTAAACCAGTGCTAAATTGGTTCCTCATCCCATTTCCATTCATGCATGTGAAAAGCATTCTCTAACGTAAGGCCTTAACTGTAACTTCCCTAGACAAGCCATGCCTTATATGTACAAAAAGTGTGACTGCATGACATTATACCATGATATGTATAATACAATCCCTAATTTTTTCCCATTAACAAACACACCTGAATACTCTTTTGCAAAAATCAGTAGGAACAAGTACAAAAATGTTAGCATTGCTTTTAACTTAACCTTTACATGAGAAGTAAAAAAAAAATTGGCACCCTGTAGCAATCAGCTGATGTTTTCCAATTACAAAAACATGGAAAACAATATATAGCAGTGACTATATACATTAATTGCACTAAAATGAATTAGTACTATGGGTGGGCATAGATTAATTTTTTTAAATCTAGATTAATCTCACTGTAATCTTGGAATTAATTTAGATTAATCTAAATTAATCTAAAGCCCCCCCCCAAAATGTTCCCAAGCCACACTAAATATATAGTAATTTTTAAATTATATATCCAAACATTTCATACAAGATATCACTGAGCACAGATACGCACTTTACAAATAGAAACAAGACTATGAATTGAAATAAAAAATAGTAAGTCTAGCTATCATTATTGAATTAAAATGATGTACTGGCTGTTGAAGCTACTGTAGGCAGCAGGCAGGCATTAGGACCCAGGCGAAGCTACACGGCGCTGCTTGTTAGCAAGTAGCAACCAAAGCCTGTTTCAACAGAACAATACTATGAGTGTTCACTGCTTAACTTTACTTGTTTCCTTAAGTGAAAAGAAAGGTTTGGTGAAAAGTTTTCAACCCTCTATACACGCTAATTCCTTCCTACAACCCTGGGGGCTGATCCCCCCTTGTCTTTCCGTCCTAGTCACGTCCCTGTTTCACAATAGGCATACACACAGGTTCGTTCTCGCCCCCTACAGTGCAATTCTGCTAGGTATACATCCGCGCTAAAATATCAAGGTGAAAGTCATCATAGCTTGCATAGTATAGACCCAGCTCCCATCCCAACTTTGTGAATAGATTAACGGCGATATTTTTTTATTGTCCGTTAAGAGTCTCAAGTTAACGCCGATAACGGCCCACCACTAATTAGTACTAAAAATAATTAGTTCTATAACTCGATATATACTTTTACCATTGCTAGTATTACGTTTTTACTGCTAAAAATTCTACATGCAATGGAGGTGAAATGTCAAAACCAAGCCAATAATAACTATGTCCTATTGGGGGTTAAATGCTGTAGCTGGAAGATTGGTTTATTGGGATGTTCCTCTAAAATTGTCATCTAGATTAGAAGAGGAAATATTATTTAAACAGGAAAACCTTTACAGAAAATACCATCATATTATATGGTATTCAAGGGACCCCTGGTTGTGGCTTGTTTGCTTGAGATTTGAAAAGGGCTGGTTTCCCCAGTTTGCCTTTTCTTCTCAGGTGCCTTTCTTTCTCAGAGGTTGCAGGACCTGTTGCCTTAATCTTTGTTTTAATAGGTGCTACAGGAGAACAGATTTCTGCATGCAGTGAGCTGAACCATCTGTCATGGGTTATAAATCTTTAGTCCGGCTAAGACAATCAAGGCTATTATTCCCTTCCACAGTGTTACGTTATGCATGAGTGGCAAGGTAACCCACACCGCACCAGCACCTGCACAGAGATAGATAGCATCTAGCATGTTTCGCACCTTGTGTCTGGTCAAGCCTCCAGCTCCGATTGCTTTCAGTTCCTGCCCATAGCTAATGACGTGAGCATCGGTTAGCTTTTACGAGATGAGTAAATGGTTTCGGAACAAAACAGTACCGCAGGGTTTCTTAATTACGCCCGTTTTGGGCGCACTGGATTTGGACAAAGACATGGTTCTGTGTAAATCACAGACACTGGTGTCCACAGGCAATACTACTATATCCATAATAAACAGGTGTCAGATTGGTGTTATTCTGGGCATTTATTTGCTTGACAAGGGAGCTTTACTGCCTTATGGTGAGATTTTGTAATGCTGCCTGGAAACCTCCTTCTAGACACTGCGTCTGCCCTCTTTGGATGAAATATTGCCATAAAGCTGTAATCCACCATCACATAGCATCCTCCACACACACGCATACATACACACACACACACACACGCACGCATACACACATGCGCGCACACACACACACACGCACGCATACACACACGCGCACACACACGCGCACACACACACACATGCTGAGACTTGTTTTTATACAATGTGAGGATGCGGGATCTTGCATTCACTATCTGGCAAAAGTATGTGGATACAGCTACTTATTAAAGCTGTAGACAAAACAAACTCATTAAGCAGGGCAGTCAAGAACAGACGTATATTTTTAGCTGAACTTTGCACTTTGGCTCTGGTGTAATTTGATGGCATCACAGATGATGTTAGCCTGATAGCAGGGATTTTCCTTTTTGTTTCTCTTGTTCTGTTGTGTTTTGTGTGTTTTCAAGTAGCTTGTCTAATGTCTCTCGTTGAATGCACAAAGTAGTTCCAGGTGACTGAAGTTTATTTGCTGCACACTAACCAGCTCACCGCTGCTGTTAACATTATTTATCTGATATTATATTTTTAAACTTCATAGTAAGCCTGTTTTTCTTTTTTTTTCTTTAAAAGTGTAATTGGAAATTTTGGTGGTCTTAATTTCAGTGATTCCCTAATAATAATAGTATATTTGAATATCTTCTTGTTCAAATTAATTCCTTGAATATTGAATGAAAACATGACTTTTAGTGACCATCATATTTAAATTATATAAGATATAATATAAAAAATTAAATTGTTTAAGTTAAACAGATTCCAAACTTTTGAACGCTGATACATGTCAGTATGACACAGTGTGTGTGTGTCTGTTGTATATATATATTAGAATGTGTGTGTGTGTGTGTGTGTGTGTGTGTGTGTGTGTGTATTATATATATGTGTGTGTGTGTGTGTGTGTGTGTACATAAACACACACATTTTCTAACCCTAACCTCAGTAACGACTAGTTTTGCATTTACAGTCAGTGCCTTGGTAACCTTGCTTATCTCTTGAAATTCATAACATTTTGTACAGAAAACACCCGCATATACATACACACACACAGACACACACGCACATATACCCTCTAAATAGCTCAGACAGGGCTAACCTGCTTCCTCAGAGAGCTTCCGACACACGGCTCCACAAGTCATGTTAATTAGCAACTTCAGATCCAGAACTGCACACTGCAGCGATAATGGCTGGATATCACTCTTTTTGGGCGGTGAAAAATGTTCTGTACTGTGGCACCTCTGGCGTCTTGTTAGTCAACAGGCTGCTGAAGTTTAAAGGTTTTTTGGGGTAAATTTTAAAGGGTGTTAGCTAGAGCTGGTGGATGTATCATCTATACTAGTATATTCTAGTGAGGTGATGGTTCTGACCAGAAACCGAAATTCATGGTGCAGCAGTCTACAGTTAGATTCACAGTGCATGTGGCGTAAACCACAGATTTTTTCTTAGTCTCAGAGAATGCAATGCTCAGTGTTCAGTGACAGAGCACCCAGACTACAAAGATATATGGCTATACAGTTTCAAACTGTAGATCTTATCACCATCACAATGTACTCAAGCGACGGGATTCCCATTGAGTTTAAATACCGAGGTTAGATGTCCTTGAGCAATGAGATTCCGATCAATGTGCTCCAACCACAGAATTGTGATCGCTGTTAAATTAGGCCTTCCATTTTACAAATTGGATCTTTGCTATTACATTTACATTTACAGCATTTATCAGACGCTTTTATCCAAAGCGACTTCCGTTCCCTACCTACAGGGGGCAGTCTCTCCCTGGAGCAACTTGGGGTTAAGGGTCTTGCTCAGGGACCCAGTGGTGGTATGCTGAAGGTA
>JBBJLR010141027.1:0-34830 GCA_037577145.1 Brachypetersius gabonensis | reverse complement strand
CACATACCTGCTTCCTACCTTTATACCTGGCGTGCAGTCATTTCCGGTGCCTGTGGACTGCACGTGCCCTGGTGTGCATGACATGATTGGTGCAGAAGCACTGCAAAAATAGCAAAATTTAGGCTTTCTTTCACCACATCACAACAACCTGGTTTTTCACTATATGAAAAACCAGTGGTGGTGGTTCTGTTTGTGGTTTGATAACTGATTTGACTTTTGTTTAAAATAAAGTCTCTGCTGTGCACCAGCTCCGGTGTCTCTGCGTGTTTATGGGTGGACATTAAGGCCTCCCAGCCTAAATAGAAAGATACAAAGTTCATCCCTGTGGCCTGAAACAGATGCAAGAAGACAAGCGAGACAGGGCTGCTTTTGGGATTGGTCTCATTTATTTGCATTATGTGTGTGTACGCATGTGAAGTATGCAAATGTGTATTGTCCCACACAAAGATACATGCGACGAAGTGACATATGGCCAGTGCCCTTATCCAGAGCGACTTACAATCATTAGTTACACGGACAGTCCCCCACATGATGGTCAAAAGTGGAGGTTTGAACCTGCAGCCTTATGGTCATCGAGTTCAAAGGCAAGAGTTTTACCCACAAGGCTACTACCACACTATGTTTGTAACACAGCAGGGCAATAGTATGGACACAAGCTTATTTTTTAGATGTTTTTAGATTGTTCCATTTATTGCATTGCGCATTTAAATATACAAATGTGGGTAATTGTTTTACATTACATTTGCATACATACTCAAAATGTACAGACAGTACCTGCTCTATCACAACTGGTAATTCACAGGGGAGGCAGTCGAAGGTGTGTGTGTGTATGTATGTGTGTGTGGTGTGTGTGTGTGTGTGTGTGTGTGTGTGTGTGAGTGTGTGTGTAGGTGTTGGTGGGTGTAAAAACTGTACACAAAGGTCATGGAAATGTTTCTGTGCTTTGTTCCACTGCGGTTTAACAGAAAATCTTGATGTGTGTTGTTTCAGAAGACATGCGATTGATAATGCGATAATGAATACTTAGAAATTGTTTTGTCTAACAGAATGAAGCTAATGTGGTAAGATCTTTTCTGATTTAAAGGATCTTATCTAGAAACAAAATTCCTTAATTTTTTTTAGCATGCTTAACAGCGTGAAAACACTGTCAAAAAGTCAGAGCCCATTCACTCCTCTGACTTTTTTTGTGATGTCACATCCAACACATTTACATATTTACCTTTTCAGCTCGCAGAATTTTAACAACACCCATTTACAGAGAGCATATAAAAATCATGTATGTCTAAACTGCTTTTTGAATGAGACACAATAAGGTCAGCAGAGTGCTACTGTGACGTCTGGTGAACCCTCGCCTCAACACAGGAGAAGTAGGTCGCCAGAATATTAGGGAATAGAGCTCTGGACTAGAGGTGTGTGCGTGAGTGAGTGAATGAGGGTCTACAGCTGTACTCGTTTAAGCGCTAAGTGTTCGTGTTGTGTGATTGGTGGAATGCGAGTTTGAATCATGGCTGAGCCAGAGATTCAGTGCGTGGTCACTCAGGTTCTTGGGGGTTGTTTGGTTTGTGTGCTGGAGGGAAGGTGACGTATCACTGAATGAAAAACGTACCTTGTTCAGTGCTCACGTTAGCAACTGAGAAAAAGTATCACACTGCTATATGTGGGGCAACGCTGGTCTGAGTCTGGAGTGAGTGTGTTTGTGACTCTTTCTTTGAGACAGTCTAGCATAGGTGGAACCCACTCCCCCACCCACTTGGCGCCTTGTACAAGCAGAGAGAAACCACAGTGGAGAGGAGAGCCAGCAGGAAATAGGAGTTAGTGACACTAGTGGCACGTTCACTGGCGGCTTATTTTCTTCCTTTCCCTCTCTCTGTCTCTCTCTTGTTTGTATTCCATCCAGTAGTGAACCGACGTCTCAAACTCACATTCGGTGAGTCCGCCGGTCCTAGCGGGGACGAGGGCAAAGAGAGAGACTTTACAGACTGTGTGCGAAAACGAACTGAGTTCCCGGTTGGAGAGAAGGTCCTCCGGGGTCACATGGAGCCGGTCCTTTTCCTAAGGAGATTCAGAGGGGTGAAGCTCCTCCATGAACGAGCTTACTTTGAGTTGGACTTTTGTGATTCTTGATTTAAAAAAAAGACTCTTTGGAACTCAGCCAGACAGCTCCTAGACTCAATAACTTTTGCACTGAAAGACAGGGTGGGACCATATTTGTGCTTAATCAGATCAAAGAGTCAAACAAAACAACGCTCTGAAAATTCAGTTCTATGGACGTGCTATCACTGGTGTCATCAGTTATAAGAAGAATCTGCAGAAAATATTGACAACATTTCAGAGAATTCATGAATAAAGATCCGACCATATTTTGTTGGGCTGTAGATAACAACGGGTAAACTTCTTGGAGAGATTTGCACCACAGAGAAATCTGCTTGTTTCAAGAAGACTGCAATCTTTCTAAAGCCATGTTCTTTCATTCAATTTCTGTAACAGCATAATCCTCTCAAGGGTCACAGGTGCCTGGAGCCCATGCCGAGCACCTCGTTAATTTTGAACCCACAATTTACCCGACACATATGGACTGTGGGAGAAACCGAAGACCCCATAGGATCCACAAGGAGAACATGTAAACTTCACACACACAAGGCCAGAGCCCGGAGTCAAGTCCCCAACCCTGAAGGTGTGACGCAGCAGCACTATCCACTGCACAGTTTCTATTAAAGACTAAATCTACCCGGTGTGATCTCACAAATAAGGTCATTCACTAAAAGTGAATTGTTAGCAAGAGATTGAAAACTTTAACATGCAGAAAGGCCTTAAATCTCTCTAGTATTTACATGGAATCTGACATACGTTGGACTGAAAAGCCCAGTACATTCTATTTCCCATCAAAACGTCATGATGTGTGGAACTTCCTGGATCTTGAGCCACCAGACACAGCAGAAATTTAAAAAATACTGCAAGCAGTGTTGGATTTGGTAGCAGGGATCCTCTATCAGATATTCGTTTTCATTGTTGGATGGTACAGAGCATGCCGAGCTTTCTAGTGTCAGTGAAGGACATGATGATATGACAATGGTGACATCATCATACTAAATTTATTGAGGTCAACATTAAAAGGGGAGCATAAAAGAGCTTTTAAAACTAATTGTATAGCTCACAGAGGAGTGAGAGGTATGGACACTGCTCAGAGTTAGTGCCGGTGGGATATGGTATCCGCAAACACAAAAACTCATGTTAAAACTAGAAATCAAGAATATACAGAAATGATACAATCTGAAAAAACACATCACAGAGTTCTAGTAGATCTTAATTTGTTGCCATGGCATTTGATTGTTCGGATCAATTGCCAATAGTCTCTCAAATGGCCCAAATAGGGAAAATTTCTCTGGTTTAGAAATCTATAAATGAACAAAATGTAAAAACAGGCAGCACAGGAAAAAATCTGGCACTCCACTGAGTTCCTTACTTGAGTTTTTTATTTGTTTGTTTTATCAAGCCCCACAGATGCAGATCTAAATGAAAGAATTAAAAGACTCCAGATTTGTCTAGGCTACTCAACAAATTCGATTTTTCAATGAACTATTCCTTTATTACAAGTCTCATGTATGGTGAGTTTTGCTGTGGCTCTAAAGGATACAAAAATGCATTTAACCCTCATAACATGAGCGGTATGTATCTGTGCAGGGTTAGGGGTTGGCAAGTTGTCATCTTACAGCAATTCCCCTGGTTTGAGGTGTGAAATGTCATGCTGAGCCCTGAACCACAGCATACCACACAATGTGAACAGTGAGAATTTTTTTCTCTGCATTTAACCCATTCACCAAGTGAAGAAGCAGGCAGCCAGAAACACAGCGCCCGGGGAGCAGTGTGTGCGTACCTTAGTTAAGGGTACCTTGGTGGTGCAGGGGCATCTCCCTAACCACCAGCCACCAGCCACCAGCCACCCTATTTTATGTCACAAACTAAGCAAAGTATAAGGCGAAATTATGGGTTGACAAAAATGAACCCGTGTGCTCATCTTAGAAAACACAAAGGAGCTGCGTGTGTCAGCTTTCTGAACTTTTCAGTTTCAGTAAGTAAATGTAATTTTGGAGAGCATGAGATGACATGCCTAGGCCACTGAAAACAATATTCAGAAGCTCCACAGCTGTCAAACACTGGATCATCAGGTTGGGAAGCTTGAGGGACGAAGGTAATGAAGGTGGACTGGTCAGTCTTCTTCACCATGAAAAAAAGCCTCTCTGAAGTGCCTAGCTCATTAGACTAATTTACACCAGAGGGGATTTTTTTTGCATAGCAACAGGGCAGACCCTGAACTCATCCACAAATAGGTTGAACTTTCTGCATCTCCCTCAAGCCAATCATTCTTAAAACAGGAGTGGCTGTTTTTTTTTCTTCTGCTAAACTCAAAAACACAGATACCGGGGACGTCACTAGGACGGAAAGACAAGGGGGGCTTAGCCTTCAGGGTTATAGGAAGGAATTAGCATGTATAGAGGGCTGAAAACTTTTCACCAAAACTTTCCTTTCACTTAAGGAAACACGTAAAGTTAAGCAGTGAACAGTTATGGACACTCATAGTATTGTTCTGTTGAACTGAGTACAAACGGCGCTACATGAGAAATATTACTAAACGGGCTCCGGTTGCTACTCGCTAACAAGCAGCGCCGTGTAGCTTCGCCTGGGTCCTAATGCCCGCCTGCTACCTACAGCAGCTTCAACAGCCAGTACATCACTTTAATTCAATAATGGTAGCTAGACTTATTTTTTATTTCAATTCATAGTCTTGTTTCTATTTGTAAAGTGCGTATCTGCACTCAGTGATATAATAATTACTATATATTTAGTGTGGCTTGACACCTACAGTCAATTTAGAATCCCCAATTCACCTGGCGCACGTCTTTGAAATGTTGGGAAAACTGGAGACCCCGGAGGAAACCCACACAAACGTTATAAAAAACGTTTTTTAAATATTTTTTTTTTCCCCTTTATTACAGTAATTTGAATTGGATTATGTCATTTTTGCCTAATTTTTTTTTTTTTTACAGTATTTGATCTCCCAGTACTTTGCAGTAAATTCCCACACACAAAGCGTAGAAGTCCATTTATTTTGGATCTTCTTGAGAGCACCTGAAAATGTCACAAAGTGTGGCAGTTCTTCTCACTAGATATTCTCTAATAAAGTTCTACTTAGCCAGAACAGTTTTGATAGGCACCCTTTAACAAAAAAAAGATTAAAAAAAAGAGGCAGCTGGTAGCCTAGTGGTTAGGCTGTCCCTACGTTTAGGGTGTCTTTGGTTTGATTCCAGTAGTCAAACTATCTACCTAGGCAGCTCTGTCAGACACACCCAAACTGAATATGAAAATTGTTCTGTGTAAAAATGTTATCATTGACAATTACTTAATGTACAATAAATGCAGGTGCATAAGGTAAAAAAACAAATCAGGTAAAAGTGATATAATACCAATTACCAAGACTGTAATAACAGGAAAAGGAGACATTTGGTTTGCTTCAGGAAACATTTTGGAGAATGTCATGTTTCCAACATTGTGGACCCAGTTTGAGGAAGAACCTTTTCTATTCCAGCATGACTGTGCCCCAGTGCACAAAGCAAGCTCCATAAAGACATGGTTGGAGGTCCTGACCTCAACCCCATCCAACATCTTTGGGGTGAACTGGAACAGAGATTGTGATCCAGGCCTTCTTGCCCAACATCAGTGTCTGACCTCACAAATGCTCTACAGAATGCACACAAATTCTCACAGAAACTCAAAAATCTTGCCAAAAGCGTTTCATTTGTTCATTCTGATAATTATAGGAACTGCAGGGGGCAATAAAATTTCTAAGTATTCAATTTAACATGCACTATAATGCTCTGTAATGCTTTCTAATGCATTGTAACGCTCATTTGATCATTCTAGGTTGTAATTAAGTGCAGGGGTGACGATTCCTGTTGTTCTATTGCACCGTAAAGAGACACAGCTTGATGGACAGACTTTCAATGCTGGCCACATCAAAAAGAAAAAGAAAAAGAAAAAAATGGCTCCTTGGTCACATGGGAACATACCACAACACAGCACACAGTGTGAACAGCACAAAATACTTTCTCTGCATTTAACCCATTCGCCAAGTGAAGCAGGGTGCTGCCACCAAAAAGTGGCACCCAGGAGCAATCTGTGGGAACGATCCCTTACTCAAGGGTACATCAGTGGTGCCATCACCAGTCCTTCAAACCCACAACCTTCTGATCGCCCATCAACTCCCTGACCAGGACTTTGGAGGATGTAGGCATCAATCCCACTACCACTAACATTTTGTATTTCTTTATTTTGGTAACATCTAGTGTTTATATTTGTTTGCAGTTGCACCTGTGTGTTCAGTATGCACAGTATTCAGTTTGACTACCTCTGTTCATTTTAGATGCTTGAAGACCGCCATCTAGTGTCAGCAATTGATAAAATACTGATATCATGAAATTAATCAGATTATCTGATGAATTAGTATTGGAATTAAAATCTGCAGAAATCAAAAAGAAGAACAAAAAACAGTGTCCTCACAGATTACTTTTTTGCTTCAAGCTACAATAAGTCTCTAGTTATTTAGGTCATCTGATTTATGACTAGTTTGCGTTCTTTTGGGGCAGCTGGTGTTTGGTGGTTTGGGAGTTTCCGCTGCGATCAGAAGGTTGTGAGTTTGAATCCCAGAACCCAGGAGCAATCTGTGGGAATGTTCCCTTACTCAAGGGTACATCAGTGGTGCCACCAGTTGTCCTATGATTCAAACCCACAACCTTCTGATCACAGGGGCAACTCCCCGAGGATGTAGGTATCGATCACGCAACCTCTTGCATACCTCTTGGATCAGATTGCTTGATTTGTTTTATTGCTGGCTATTTGTCTGACCTGGGAGATTATGAGGAGTCCAAAGTCCATCCAATACCAGCCAAGAAAGTACTGCATAATTAATCAATCAATAAATTCATATATCAACTCAGTCATGCTGAAACATTAATCTGAACAATACTAGTTGCAAACTGGTAATTTTTTGAACGGAAAATACAGTACCAGTCAAAAGTTTGTACATAGCTACACAGACGGGTTTATATATATTAGAATAATAATGAGGACAGTTAAATTACTTGCTGGGGTTCTCAAAGGTACCTTAGTGGTGCATTAACAGTCCTGGGATTTGAATCCACAACCTTTTGATCACAGGGGCAACTCCATAATGAATTGGCCATCAGGCTGCTGTCCCAGTTAGCCATTAGTCATCTTTGAAACAAATGTGAAACATTTAAGGACACCCCTTTAGAACTAAGATTATGAATAACACCTTCAATGTCTAAATAAAGCGTCTAAGCTGTCGTAAAAATAAAAAGGATGAACAGATGTGAGTGTTCTGATGTAAACAGATGTGTTTACATCTACATCTACAGGGTTGTGCCTTGGTTAGGTAATCCATGCCATTAAAATCACCTTTTGATTCTGGAATAAAAACCAATCAGCAACACAGATCAAAATGAAACAATAAAGTAAATTCTGTAGCATTTGCACGTTAAGAAAACTAAAGCAAATGTAGTGAATCAATGGATTAAGCACCCATCATGTTACTCACAGAAAAGAACCGTTAGAAAATACACACAGTTGATTACACATAGCTGTGTACAAAACATGGATCTACCTCTGGTTAAAAAATACACTAATATCGAGATACATTAATAAAATAATTACAAACAAAGACACAAACAAATAGAACCCCTAAAACAACAAAAAATACTCGGAAGTGTAAAAGTTCTTCAAGGTTTAACAAAAGGTCTCCATAACACATTTGGTTCCTTAAAGAACAATTCATTGGTATCACTCAAAAGAACCACTTTAATACCTTTATTTTTAAGATAAGGCCAGAGAGTAAAAGTTGGAATGAGACCGAAGGCATGTGTCTCAATTAATCCACATTTCCTTCAGTGCGGATACTGTTTTACAAGTTAATTTGCTATTATTTCTTTATTTTGGTAACATCTAGTGTTTATATGTGTTTGCAGTTGCACCTGTGTGTTCAGTATGCACAGTATTCAGTTTGACTACCTCTCTTCATTTTAGATGCTTGAAGACCGCCATCTAGTGTCAGTAATTGATAAATCCTGACATCATGAAATTAATCAGATTATCTGATGAATTAGTATTGGAATTCAAATCTGCAGAAGCCAAAAAGAAGAACAAAAAACAGTGTCCTCACAATTGACTTTTTTGTTTCAAACTACAATAAGTCTGTAGTCTTTTAGGTCATCAGATTTATGACTAGTTTGCATTCTTTTTGGGGCAGCTGGTGGCTGGTAGTTTTAGGAGTTTCCACTGCGATCAGAAGGTTGTGAGGTCTGTTCATTTATCAGTTCATTTTGTGTTCATCACAGAAACCGCTCTCAAAGACGTATAGAGGAGTGACCATTGACAAGGAAGTGTGCTTTTGTTCCTCTGAGTTCAGCAAAACCCACGTTATCAACACACCTGCTTCCCCATGAGGACCACCACCTGGCTTCAACTAAGAGAGAATTACCCTCGTATCCTTTTACATCACTGCGTTTTGTTAAAATGCTCTTTTACTGAGGTATTAACTTGAATTTTAAATGATAAAACAGGGTTTTTTTTACATTTCTTCATGCAGGTGTCAGACATCCTCAGCCTCAGTCTTTCTCTATCTCTCTCTCCCCATCTCTATTTCTCTCCATCTTTCTCTGTTAATTAAAAAAATTCTCCATGTTGGTTTATTTTGTGTGTACATTTATTGTACACTCCTTTGCTTCTGTTAACAGAAAAATATAGCACATTCACAAAACTGCAGGAAAGTATTTGCCATAATAATCAAAAAATAAGATAAAACGAGGCAATTTAAAGGGACTGGACAATAAACTTAATATGTATGTTTTTTTAGTATAGGTAAACGATGCCATCAAATTAGTAAATTTTAGAGTGTAAAAATATTTTTAAAGCTAAGATTTAAAATGTCAGTTTAGTACATTTTCATTCTGATTTTCACATTTATTTGTTTAATTTAACCTGTCGTAACCTCCCATCATCCTCGAACACCCTTGGCTCTTCAAACACGATTCCCTCATCTCCTGGACCAGTCACAAAATCCTGCAATGGGGACTGACCTGTAGGGAGCTCTACCTCGCGGTTAAGGCTGAGACGTGCTCTGGGGAGTCTGAGTTCCTCGACATTGACCTGGAGACCATTCCTTTCCCGTACCGCGACCTGGCGGGCGTTTTCAGTAAAGCGAGCAGTCCAGTTCCCACCTCATTCCCCCTATGACCTGCCAATTGACCTCCTGCCGAACACGTAACACCCCTATCGGGGGCTTAACAACATCACCATCAAGAACCGTCACCCACTCCCACATACCAATACCGCTCTGGACTCCCTCTCTGTGCAAAGGTCTTCACCAAGCTTGACCTGGTCCACATAAGAGAGGGAGATGAGTGGAAGACGGCCTTCATAACACCCACCAGCCACTACGAGACCCTGCTAATGCCGTTTGGTTTATGCAATAGTCCCTCTGCCTTCCAACAGTTTATAAACGTGCTGAGACGTTTATTATCTATTATTATTATATCTGGATGACATCCTGATCTATTCTAAGACTACAGAGGAGCGCACCCTGCATGTCAGGGCAGTATTAAAGAGGTTGCTGGCCCACCAGTTATACTGCAAGCTGGAGAAATGTGCCCTTCACCAGCACACCACAACATTCCTTGGTTTTGTTGTCTCCATGGATCCTCAGAAGCTGGAGGCTGTGCATTCGTGGCCCCTACCCACATCGCTTCAACAGCTGCAACGTTTCTGGGGTTCACCAATTTCTCTTGCAGATTTATCTGGGGATTCATTTCGACTGCAGCACCTCTTACTGCCCTCACCAAACCCAAGACCGGACCCTTCACCCTCAATCAAGAAGCCATCACCACCTTCCGTCGACTCTGCCACCTCTTCACCATGGCTCCCATCCTCATCCACCTGGACCATAACAAAGCATTCGTTGTTGAGGTGGACGCCTCCGATGTGGGCGTAGGAGCTGTCCTCTCGCAGCAAGGTCCAGACCAGAAACTGCACCCCTGTAGTTTTTTCTCCAGAAAATATAATCACACGCGGCAACGTTATGGGGTGGGGGACCGTGAGTTGTTAGCCATTAAGTAGGCTCTGGAGGAATGGCATCTCTGGCTCCAGGGCGGCAGGGCCTGTTCACAGTCTGGACAGACCATCAGAACCTGATCACTATAAAACTAGCCAAACAACTCCGGGCCGTGTTCTTTGAACAGTTCAAGTTTACCATGTCCTACCGTCCGGGGTCCAAAAACACCAAGTCTGATGCCCCCTCACACCAACACCAGGCTGAGAGTCCCTGGACGGATACCTGTTGCCTCACATCATCATGGCTCCTCACTGGTGGGGGTTAGAAGAGAGGGTCCGCCAGGAACAGGCCTTGGAAGCCCTGCAGGCTAACACACAACCTGGGAAGCTCTACGTGCCCACTGCAGTGCGTCAGGAGGCTCTTCAATGGCCCCATTCAGCTGCTATGGCACAGCCCGCACCCTGACTCTGCTTCAACGAGCCTTCTGGTGGCCTCCCATGAGAGTGGACACCAAGGGATTCGTCCAGGCCTGCGAAACTTGTTCCAGAGCCAAGAGCCCAACACCCCTCCATCTGGAGAGCTGCAGCCTCTCCCTGTTCTACGATGACTCTGGATTTTGAGATTGGTCTACCTGACTCCCAAGGGAACTCCATCCCAAACACCTGCTACTCCAAGCAGCATGGTTGTTGGCACCCTCTGGCACGATTGTTCCATGTTGGTGACAGGGTTTACCTTTCCATCTGGCACATCAACCTCCACATAGAATCCAAGAAGCTCTTCCCCCGCTTCATCTGACCCTACAAGATCACTCAACGCATCAACCCCGTCACCTTCCAGCTCCAGCTGCCCGCCACTTTCAGCATCCACCCTGTGTTCCACATGTCACAACTCAAACCTGTGTTTTTCTCCCTTCTGTCTACCCAGGCTCCCCCTCCGCCTCAGATCCCTGACGGTGGTCTAGCCTACAACATTCGGCGGATCCTGGACTCGTGACGGCATGGTTGTGCCACCCAGTATCTTGTTGACTGGGAGGGCTACGGTCCTGAGTTCCCAGACGGTTCATCCTGAATCCTGATCTTTTTTTTTTTTCTGAACTTAGGCTATTCAGAAAAAAAATTCAATAATAACAGGGAGAAAATAACAGTCAAGAGTAAAATAATCATGGATATGAAGATAAGATGTTTCACAAGAAAGATGACCAAGTCAGATCCATCAATCTTTTCTTGGAAAGGATTCCTTTATTTCAGATTTAGATTTATTCAGAAAAAATAGATACAATCTTTTCTTTTAAACATAATATTAATTTACAGCAATTTTAGAAAAATTGGAGAAAGTAATTCAAGAGTAAAGTGAACAATTCAAGTAAGGTGAAAACTAAAGGACCTCAACTTAAGCTTTGCCTTCATGGACTTGTGACATTCACTGAAGTGCTCAGTGTCGTCATGAGAAGACACTTCAGTTTGAGACAGCTCCATGGAGAACATCAGTACCAATGAAAATTGTGTCACTTACTTTAGAACACATTCCTAGCTTGTCCTAATCTTACTTCAGAACACTTCCTACAGAGATGATGGATTCAGATTCACTCAGTAGTTCTCGCAAGGGATTGACTTCTAGAGATATCTGGTTCAGCTTTATTCATATAAAAAGAGAATAACGATCACAGAAGTTCTATGGTCAAGCAAACGGCACGAAGAGTTTGTGAAGTATAATTTAAACTAATCAAGTCATTTTAGGGCTCCACACACATCAGTGTCCAGATCCAGCACCGGTACAACATCAGCGTACGGCCTTTTTCTACGAGTGAGTGGGATGGTCATGCCTCCTGCACACACACTAAAGTGGAAAGCCAGAAAGCCACTGCAGATTTTGCATGCTCTCTTCTGGTTTCAAAGTATTAAACTGATGTGTGTATCATCCTGCAAAACAAAAGAGAAAATTTCATGAGTAGGGGCGGCACAGTGTGATAGACCTGACCAATATATTCCTATTGCATTCTTAAAACAGGTTGATGTGTATTTTTGTAATTTAACTCTAAATGATATAAATTATCAAATAAAATATATTAAGGACGAATCTCACCCTAACGTCAAAATAATACACGCAATAATACATAAGAGGGAGCACTATATTGAGAGATGTGGGAGCAGGTGTGCTGTGATACAGCTCTGGAAAAAAATAAGAGACCACTGCAATTTATTTTTTCAGCATCTCTATGGGTACGACAACCATTCCATGCCAGTGTCTGTTATAGTCCTACACACGAGATACTGATTAGTGATCACCTGAATCAAATCTTATTTAATGAGGAAAAGTGTAAAAGACTGCTGTATTCAACACGCTCCTTTTATAAGCAGTTGGAAGGCAAAAGTACATCAAAGGTTATTACTGCCATTTTGTTTAAGAGAGAACAAGAGATTTGTTTTCTTTGAATTATTCAAGCTCTGTTAACACTGCATCATTTCTCTTATTTAGATGTTTTGTCATTTCTTTTAAAATTATGCTTCACAGAATAATGATGTTTTTATTGTCAGCAGTTCTTATATAAAGGATAAAACCTGAGAAACAAAACATTTTTAAAGTGGTCTCTTATTTTTATTACATTTTTATCCATGAATGCAGGGTTTTGTAATTATGCTACCATTTTTTCTGTTATATATTTTGAAACGATTACAAAAAAAATACAATAACAAATAAAAACTTTTTTTTGAGAATGAAACGATCGTTTTAACCGGAAATCTTCAAAACAACACGGAACCTGCAAGTATTCTCCTCGTTTTTTGCTTTTTTTCGTGGGAAAATTTTTTTTTATTTTAGTTTTTCTAGCTCCCCGTGCATGGTCGGCGGGACTTTAATACCTCTCTTACTCTCTCGGACTCTGTATCTGTCTCTCTCTCTCTCTCGGTCTGTTTCTGTATCTCTCTCTCGCTGTCTCCATGTCTCTCTCTCTCTCTCTCTCTCTCTCTCTCTCTCTTACACTCTGTCTCTCTCTCGCTCTCCCTTACTCTCTCTGTCTCTGTGTCTCTCTTTTGTTTGTGACTTTTCCAGATTTAAACCTCGGGTTTTTCTTTATATTTTCTTTAAGAGTAATGTATCAAACAAATTAAAGTGTTTTGGGAGCATTTTTAGGGTTTACAATATTAAAATAGGCATTTTAAGGCATTGCGTTTTTTTATGTTTAAGGCATTTGGCAGACACTCTTATCCAGAGCACCGTACAATCATTAGTTACAGGGACAGTCCCCCTGGAGCAACTGAGGGTTAAGTGTCCTGCTCAAGTACACAATTGTAGAAAGTAGGGGTTTGGGATCACAGTAGTCTAGTTTACCTCACTAGACTACTAGCTCTGATTTATGTAAATGACCTGTTCAGATTGGTAGTGTGTCATGCTTCATTTAAAAATCTTATGGCATTTTGAATGGGCTAGAAGCAGAATAAGAAGATACACATGAATGTGCTGGTTTTTGCTACATACAGAGCTAATAAATTCAAAATGGGCTGCTTTAAAGTTTTTGAGTTACCTTGAGACATGAACAATATTTAACAGGATTTACATACTTTTACTTAAAAGAGACATGGACAATACCGGTTTCCCCCTATAGTGACAAGTGATATTGGGTGTATGTGGAGTCGTGTATGTGTGTAAACCGTACTTTTTCTTGGTGTGTGTCAGTGTGTTTAGATGATACGAGGGGGTCCTGCGACTCCTTCAGCGTGGCGTCCTCAAAGACAAGAAGAGAAGTAGAAGTTGTTTCCGTTCTCCACCAGCACAACAGGATAACCACCAACAAAACACAGAGGAAAACTACAGAAACACACAGAGACACACACAAAAGATAGTGATTTGTCAGTTATTAATTAGAATATCCTGCAGGAACGAAGCAGGCTTTCCTCCTTAAGTAGCTAAAATGTATTTAGCTTGATTCAACCCTGGATTTCATGTTTGACAACAGTGGATCACTTTGTTAGGCTATGTCACCATGCCCTATGCCCTTACGTGGTGACAGTTCAGTATGGAGCAAACAGATATTCTGACCAGACAGGAGCTGATGTGGGGGACACAATCAAACTATATTAGCGGCAGTCAGAAAATAATTATGTACATTGAATTTGACACTGAGGAAGCACATATTAGCCTTCAATGGGCAGTTGATGGCCGAGTTAGGGCATTGCCCCTGCAACCAGAAGGTTGTGGGTTGAGTTCAAATCCCAGCAATGGCAGTCTCATCCCCACACTCTGCTCCCCGGGTGCTCCTTGTTGGTGTCAGCCCACTGCTTCACTTGGTGAATGGGTTAAATGCAAAGAAAGAAATTCACATTGTTCACAATGTGTGGTGTGGTGTGGTGTGTGCATGCACTTTACTTTATCCCCAGAGTTAGTGGCATTGCGTGATTAGGCAAGTCTAGTGGGTGGAACTGGACGCAAGTAAATTTGGGAGAAAATGTGGCAAATTCCGAAAAAAAAAAGGAGAGGACCATTTAACCACCTGTATTCCTGCTGCACGCTTGCGCAGCTCAAGAAGGAAACAAGATATAAAAGCAAATGCCACACTATTCTGGTGCCTGCACTCAGCGAACTAAATGCAGGGCCAGTAGTGTCTAAAAGTCAGAGGGCAGAACGTGGTGCGTCATTGATGATCACCTGTTCTGTGATTGGCAGGCTCTCATCACCTGAGGGGACAGATCTTTTTCAGACTGATGGACCGCCCCAGGTTGCTGATGTTTGCATCACTGCCTGAGTGCTGATTTAATATTGGCACATGAAAGTATGTGTCTGTGATGCCAATGGAAATGAACTAATCTCCCCTCTGTATGCACTACAGCAGCTTGCTGGTCGGGAACATGCGAAATGGACTGTTGATTCAGATCCAGAGTCAGCCTTCTCCTAATGTTCTTCTTTGGAACAAAGAAATATGGGTAAATGCCTAGGTGCACTTTCTTGGCATGTGTCTGGTTCAGCACACCCTTCACCAGCAGTCTGACAAATTTCAGCTTCATCCCTTCCTAATTGAGCTAGGAACCAACACTGTCCTGTGTTTCTGCCTGTTTTTATTAACGTGCATTTTTCCAATAGCTGTAAACACATTCCACCATCCTAGATGTGCTCCGCATCAGAGGGACAGTAATTCCAGTAACTATTTGCATCCTTCTCTGTCCATCCATTCTCTGACTTGATGGTCAATCTTCTGTAAGACAGACACACTGAACTTCACTGCAGTTTTAGCATATTTTTGCTCTTTCTTCTTCTTGGCTCGTACTGAAACCCTGATTACACTCTCCTCTCTACTTATCTCGCAATACTGGAAGAGCATAAGGCACAGGACTGCTTCTCTCCCACAAATGGTGCTTCACACCTCTTTCCTGTTCACACCTTAAAATTTTATCTTTTGAATTCCATTGTGTAACTCATCCCACCAGACTCCACCTGATTGTTGTGTATTGTCTCCCTGGGGCAGGGGGAACCTTCACTGAAAACTGGACATTCTCCTCAGTCTGTCCCCAGATGGCAATTCTCCACTCATTCTTCTTGGTGACTTAAACCTCTAAACCTCCCATGCTACATACCCGTGGAAAACCCGTGCTTCCGTCATGTTTTGCTCCGTTCCTAAACAAATCTCCTCCAGCCTATAATGCGGGTAATGTCCTTGACATTGTCTTTACTAGAGCCACGCAGGCACTCAACATTTTGGCTGTCCCTCTTCATCTCTATCCCTGAAAACTTACCATTGGTGTTCCAATGTCTCTCCCAAACTTGCAGATAGCTGCTTTCTAACATCAAGGGAATTCGTCCTGATACTCGTCCAATCATTTGACAAACGCTATCAATTTTGTACTTTAACTGTAGCGTGTAGTTCACATCAGTGTTTTCACCCAACCATGGGCATAGGTTCCCACAACCATGACGCCAGATTAACAAACAGCAAGAGCTGGTGAACAAGATGGCTTGGGACCACATTGCCCACCACCATCTTGTGAGGGGTGCAGAGACACAGGAAGCACGTGTCATGCTCTACCTCAACCAACATAAAAAAGCCACAGTCTGCACAGCTTGTAATCCTCTCGCGGGGGATCCGTGCAGGATCGAAGTTGTTTAAGCTCTTCTACATTGTTCACAGAGTTCAAAAGGGGAACAGAATAGCAGGTTGCGTGGTCTTGTATAGAAGGAGCACATAATGGCACTTTGTGGACAAAAGTATTGGGACACCTCACAACACCGACAGGGATTTTGACATTGTATTCAAATACATAGACTTTAATATGGAACTCACACCTCCTTTGCAGCTATTAAAGCTTCCACTCTTCAACCTCTTCATTGTTGTACATTTCCAGCGGGTTAGTACGATCCCTGAAAACTCTTTCCCATCTTACAGCTCTCTCAGTAAATTCATCAGCAAGCCACAAATTATGAGCCATCTCTTTCTCTGTTTTTTTGCTCATTTTCTGCTGTCACCACGGTGCCATAGCACTTTAGACCTATGTTAGCCTGGGGGTGAGGTGGCTAAGTGAGTTGGTTTTAAATTTGTTTATAGACCAGTCTAATGCAAGAAAGATAGATAGATGTTACCAGTCTAAACTACATTAGCAAACCCCACCTCCCTTGATTTTTCTCAGTGCACTGTGACTTGTGATATCCAATAGGAAAGTCACTTGGGGCAGAGAAGGTATGACAAAACTGCAGTTTAAAAATAAACCAACCAATCAGAGAGACGATCCATGGGAATGCAGAATCAGCAGCTGCAATGTCAACCTGAGCTGGAGTCAGTCCTGTACCTGAAAGTGAAAACAAGCAAAAAACAACTTAACCATATTTAACCATACAGAATGCACTTTTAGGCCAGAAAAACCATATTGCTGCACAACAAAAGTATGTCAACTTGTGAGGCTTGGCAAAAAACCTTGAAAGGTTATTGTGAGCTGGTATGTGTGCACAATTTGAAGTGAAATTTTACCATCTCGGGATCAGACGTACATGAGCGAAGACAAAGCACAGGATATGTGCTGATGCACCACAATAAGCGTGTGCAATCCGTTTATATCTTTCTATTTTTATACATATCTCTCTGCCAACCCAAATGATACACACTTGTGTGTGTGTGTGTGTGTGTGTGTGTGTGTGTGTGTGTGTGTGTGCGTGTGGCAGTCACCTGAGGGCTGGAGAAGGTGGTGGTAGACGAGAAGTCCAGCAGCGGAATTCATCCCAGCATTCTTAGCCACTTTT
This sequence comes from Brachypetersius gabonensis, assembly GCA_037577145.1. NCBI lineage: Eukaryota > Metazoa > Chordata > Actinopteri > Characiformes > Alestidae > Brachypetersius > Brachypetersius gabonensis. Next base: position 17,492 of record JBBJLR010141027.1, on the reverse strand, counting down.
AGCAACTTCCCATTGTGTTTGTCTACACTGCAGATGGAGCCCGTCAACTTGTCACTCCAGTACACACGACCCTAGACACACACAAACACACACACAAACACGCACCATATTCTGCACCATAATAAAACAAAACATTTATCTTTTCTTATAATGTGCCTTTAGAGGAAAGCAGAACATTTAGTCAAGTAACTGAGTAGCCACAACAATCATAATAGTAGCAGGTCTGGGCAGGAGGAGCAGTATGTACCTCAAATATAGCCAGTCCAAAAGGATCATCCAGATAACCATTTGATTCCAACACCGTCTTCCGATGCTGGCCGTCATATCTGACCCGGGAGATTGTACGGAGTCCAGAGTCTACCCAATACAGCAGTCCACGAGGAATATCTGATTATGAGGGTAAAGCAATGCATGATCAAAATACAGTCTGTCAATCAAGCAGTGGGTTACTCGTCAGTCAAGCAAATCATGAAACATCAACTTGTACAATGCAGGAATCAAATTTCATATGAAAGAAAGGTCTGTACAAAAAGGCCTCCATAATCAAAAGGTTTTCAGTCAAGATGTTTACAAGAAGTTTGCACAGACCTGGTACACTGTGACAAATATAGGACTTCTAGACCGATTGTATCTGTTCAATGAAGGTCTGAAACAATCTGCCTTCTGAGAGTCTAAAATAATATAACTTGGCTTCAGAGTAGACTAACATGTACATGTAATGGACGTGTTAGAATCAAAGGGGGAATTTCCAATGAAAAATACTTGTTAAACTGAATGGCATGAAATTTACGTCAAAATGTCTCTTTCCTGTCTATAACTCCAGCGAAAGCATTCTCTTAGAAAAGGTTAAAGAATACATGTTTGAAACACAGCTGGTGGTCTAGTGGTTCAGGCGTTGCCTCTGCAAACAGAAGGTTGTGGGTTCGAATCCTAACTGCTAGTGTCATCACTGAGCAAGGTACCGCCCCCATACAATCCTCCCTGGGCACCCTCCCCTGGTGGCTGCTTCACTTGGTGAATGGGCTAAATACAGAGAAAGAATTTCAGTGTTCACACAACACATCTGTGCTGTTGTGTGTTCACTCATGACTATAAGGGGTCACTTTACATTATAAATGTATTCTGCCATGAAAAGAGAGGACTTGTGATGGTCCAAAAAAATGGTCTAAAGTGATCACTATCTTTTATGGTGCCATAGTTTCTATATGAACCTGCACACAGAATAAAGACACAGTTTGACTCTGCATAATAATGTGATTTGATTTTCACTTTTAAAACTAAGCTGACCTACTTTATACTGAAGAGACATGAACAGAAGTGTTCTGACCTAAAGAGATGGAGACAGGGTTCTGTATTGCTGAGGTAATCAGGGCTTTTCTGTCCATTCCCTCAAGACTGGACCGTTCAATTCTGGGCAAAACTCCACTGTCTGACCAGAAGAGCAGCCTGGGGGAAATACAGCAGGTTTAGAGTCCCTAACAGCGTTTACAGACAATTAAAATCACTTTTTAATCCTACAATCGAAACAAAATCAATTAAAGCAAATATAGTGGATTAGTCAGGACATCATCTTTCAGTTCCACTAATGGCTTTTATCATGTCCTAGTGGTTCTGTATCTAAGAAACATTTATGGTTTTTCTGTATTCTTGATGGGTTTATATAATTTGTAAAGGATCCCAGTGATTAAATAGAGGACATGTGACTGGTTCTAGATTCATAGATTTAGTCTCTAAAAGTAACCATTGGGACACTTAATATCAGAATGGAGAGAGGGAGGGAGAGAGAGGGGGGTGGTGGGGTGGGTTGGGAGAAAGAGGGGGGTGGGGCGGTGGGAGGGAGAGGGAGAGAGAGGGAGGGGGAGAGCGAGAGCAGGGCTCCAGACAAAATAAAAACCATTAGCCATTAGCTCCTAAACATAAAATATTTAGGAGCCAAAATGTGATATAAATAAAAAATATATACTGTCAAAGCACATTTTGGCTCCAGGCTTACCACATATAAAGAGCGCTAAAAAGAAACAAGAAATCAGACATGGACTAAATTGTTGCCAAAGTAAAACACTCGTGTAGTTCCAGTTTATTTTTCTTATATTTTAGAATGTGATCTGCAACAGGTCGTTTTAAACGAAATTCAATATGTCAACACCGCTCTCGATAGAGATGTGTCAGTGGCGAACGAGTTGGTTCTTTGACTTTATCATGTTTGACTTTATCAGCTGTACGCTCCAAACCAGATTCCGAGAGATTACATTTCATAGGTAAAGCTGAACAATTGCTTTGAATATATAAACCTTAACCTTCAGCCAAGTTATCATAACTATGCATTACTGTGTTCAAGTCAGCCTCCAAACAACGTTTTGGCTAAACGTAAGCACAATAATACAGGATTTTTACAATATAATCCTTACCAGGGTTTGTCATTCTCCCTGTCTGTCTATGTGTTTGGGAGCCGAAGAAGTCGGATCTTCTTAGTGATCTGATCCAAATGATCCGACTCATTAAAAAGAGCTGAAATCCCTAGAACTAATCACGTGATAGTGTAGTAGGAACGGCATATCTGGGTTGAGCGTATCTGCACATTGTCACTTTTCTCGTACTTTTAATTTCTCTTGGTTTTGAGAGATAATCGCCATTGGCGACTGAAATGAAAAAACTAGTCGCAAAATAAAACATTTAGTTGCATTGGCGACCATTTTAGTCGCCATCTGGAGCCCTGGACAGAGAGAAAGGGTGGGAGAAAGGGAGAAAGAGAGAGAGAGAGGGAGAACGAGAGAGGGAGAGAAAGACAGGGACGGAAAGAGAGAGTGCGAGAGAGACCCGACCCGAGTCTGATGATGTACATGAAAAATTTGCCCAATATTCTGTCAGGTTCCGTCGGGCCCAGGTTAGGTAGCAGGCCTGCAGTTTTAATGGTTTGCCGATACTGTGTGACACACTGTTATAAACCAGCTACAGCTAAAAACAGCAGCAGCATTCCTAAAGCTTCAATTTCCTCATGCTTTTCTAACTAAATTATGCCCAGCTTTCCATGCTATTTGGTGTGAAAGTCAAAATGGTCAAAATCAGATTATAATGTATTTGAACTTTAATGTAAATGGATTCCCAGTAAAAGCTCATTTTGAGACAGTAACTGACCCCAACAAAGGTTGAACAGCAACAGCGGCAGGCCGGCTCAGGTCGGTGATGACCACTCTGTGTTCCGAGTCGTTCAGAGCAGAGACGTGTAAAGTTTGAGTGTTACTGCTGGTCCAGTACAGACGCTCATGCACCCAGTCCACAGCCAATCCCGTAATACCACTGTTGCCTTCAAACAGCACCGCAGGGATCTGATTTTCACTGGCCAGAGAAAGCCTGAAAAACATACGCAAACATACACACAAACAGTGGTGAATGATAATCCTTTGTGTTTCGGAAATGTCTTCTTGCCCAGACCGCTCATCTTTAGTCCTTCAAAGTTTATATTTTTATTCTCTCATTTACTGTTGCGCATCATTTTGTGGCTCGGATCTCTTTTCCTGATGTTTCTGAGACATTAAGAAGCTTGACTGCCTTGACATTTGAGACAGTGCTGTTTAAATGAAAAATAAAACATTATTACAGTTATTAGCAGTAGTAATTATTAAGTTATTATAAAGCATGGGCGAATAAGTATGTCCCAAAGCTCAACTCCTTCTAAGAAGATAAAAGATCAGAAGAACTTTATTTATATCGAGAGAAATTCTTTTCTCATTCTTTTCTTCATACTGGCATGAAGACATTTACAGGACGTCATTGTAACAAAATATCTGTAACACTGACATTGAAGTGTTCGATTTAGTGTGCTGTACCAGCAGTGTTCTGGACAATCCTGCTCTTAAAAAACAGTTTTGAAAACATCTGCTCGAAAAAGGAAACCTGCAAACCCTTTGCACAGAGATACGAATGTGTTGTCTTTTGCAGTATTTTAACTAGGGTTATTCAACACGTTACTATCGCGTAAAGACATTATTAACTTAATGCTGAGAATTACGGTATTTTATCGCATTAACACATTTTTATTAGATTTATGTTGAACGTTTGTTGCTTATTGGCTTTGAATATACACAGATCAGTACTGGCTTGGGGTGGGCTTTGCTCCCTGATAAAAGAATGTTTCTGCTGGTAGCTGTTCAGTAAAAAAAGAAAACTTATAAATGTTAACTTGCTTGGAAGGTGCCTGTTATGATCGTGGCTCTGGACTTAGAGGGTAACTAACTAAAAATCTAAACTAACTAACTAACAAACTAAAACGTGAATGCACTACGCAGTGGCAAATAGTTTTGGTTTTATATTTGATTACATTCATTTTACGTTGAGATTCACAAGAAATATGCAAATGCGTTAAAGAGAACACTGATGTTAAAAAGCACCTTATTTGTTTAAAGTGTTTGCAAACCAAATGTTCTTGCACTTTAGTTCATACAGCAGTGTGCAATGCACTATTTTTGAATAACAGTAATAAACATGTCTGGAGAGGAGTGAAACAGGTTTAATTGTGTAAGCAAGTGCAGATGAGTTTCTGCAGTACCTATAGATTCCTCTGTGTTCAGGATTGCTCCAGTAGAGGGTTCTGTTCGCCACATATGCTGCTAAAGGGCCAGGATCTCCTGTACTCTCAGAGATTTTCTTTTGATTTGCACCAGCACTGTCCATCCAGCCAATCCCTGCACTGCTGGAGAATAGCACACCTGCAGCCTCACCTACACACACACAATCAGTTTGTTAACTGAGACACTGACAAAAACAGCAACATGAGAATTGTCTGAATCAAATGTATGTTCTGATAAGGTGATACAAGGATACAATGTAAACTATATACAGGGGGTCCTCGGGTTACAACAGTTCCTATATACGACGATTTGAGTTTACACCGCTAGCTTCGTATTTTTGGGATATGCGTGCGAACTAGTTTGGTTGTGTGTGGTAGAACAATATGCAGTAACGCGACATAAGCGTGAGGCAGTTTTTCTTTTCATTTGTCTGTGGCTTAGTTGTGTTTTTATGACTTTGTAACTGTGTTAGGATCAGTAAGTGACTTAGATTAGGGTGTATTTCAACTAACACCAAAATTCAGGCTACATCACTGTCAAAGGAACGGATCTGTGTCGTAACTTGAGAAGCCCGGTACAATACTGTACAAGCAGTAGTGGAATAAACTAATATTGTGTAGATTCCCTGAATGCCACCAAAAAGTTACACTTTTTCCTGCTTCCAACACATTTATTTTAAAAACTGACTATTCATTTGCTGCCTAATAAATCCCATCTGTAGACAGGAGCCACTGTGCAGAAACCAAAAAAAATGGCTTAAGTGTGTGTAAAGTCATTATTTATGTGGTTGTGTGCACAGTCCATAGCACTATGCACATTTAACAAGGAAAAAATGGGAGGAACCTGACAGTAACTTAGTGATTTTTTATGTAAAGTTGTGGGACACTGCACTCTTAAATCTATACGAAGACTTTCACTGCATAGAATGGTGCTTGAAAGTTTGTGAGCATTTATACAGAAATATGGAAAATTCTAAATCAGTCTATATATTTTCAGTCCAAAATGTAGATCATGTCATTAAATGTTCAACAATCAGAGTCTGAATCCTGTATCTCAAATGGCATTTCTGGAATTTTGCGCATAGTCCACATTATCCTTCTCGCAGCCTAGATGAATGTCAAAATTAGACAGCCCTCCAACCCTGTGGACTTTCTCCATAATCTGTATGTTAAGTCCATTTGTCTGCAGGTTTGGAGAAGACCAGAGACCATTTAGAGATTCTGGGCAAAATACCATTGCTGTTGGAAAACTGACAACTTTAAAGAAGGAAAAACCTCTTAGTTTCTAACGTAAATTAGTGTAAACATATATTTTACTTTAAGTAAAAAAAAAAGAATATATTTTGACCCTGCATTAACAGCAGCTGACATTTTAAAACTAATGCATAAAAAGAAAAACAGGTGAGATACAAGATTTTGCTCCAACCTCTGTGATAAGTTCATGCGTCGCCCAGCGGTCTGATTTAAAGAAGCCTCACCTGTAGCCAGACAACAGCCACTCTCTGAACTATCCTTCATGTACCCATCTTGACACTCGCACACAAAAGAGCCGTTCGTATGGATACACAGCTGATCACAAATGTCTGCATCCAAACAGGGATCCACCTCTGGGGAAAAGTGAAGAGATATATGAAGAGATATATGTAAAAACTGATATCGTAACACGTCTTCCAAGGAACATCTACGCTCTAATGTTTTCATAAATAAACATCTCTTTTTTTATAAACACTGCAAGTGGACTCACTCCAAAGAAAAGTTTTAGCACATTTTTTTAAAGATAAAGCCAGGCTTTAAAGGATGGGATGAGTCTAGAGGTGTATCACTCATACAGTCCAACCACTGGAATAAAAAAACAGTGTTTTCTTCAGTGTTGATATTGCTTTTAGCTGGTTGCAGATCCAGTGTGTGTTGGGTGCCATCTAGTGTAGCAGAGATTTTCAGGAAATCTTTTTTAGTCAGATCAACCACTGTATTATATTAATGGTGGAATTTAGCACTGTAGAAACAAATGCTCATGTGGAAAAAACATTTTGTCCTCATCGAGTCACTTGCGTTCTTCTCAGTTTTCATCTCTGGTTCCACGTATAGCTCTCTCTTTTCCTTATCTTTTTAGATTGTTTGACTGTATTACCAGATCTGTAGTCCTTCAGCGGTCAGTTCTTAACCATAGGACCAGATATTTTTAGATGGTGGAGTATTCTGAACTTGTTACATATACTCCAGTATACCCTCCCCCCCACACACACACAGGTGAGTACCAGTCACCAGTCTCCGTGGAGAGAGACTGAAAAAGTCCCTGAAGGCAGGAGGCATGAAAGAGAGCTAGATAGGATGCAATGGTCCACCAGTGCAATGCAATTGAGTTTAGTTTAGAAGCATTCCCCGGACCTAAGGACCTCTGGTGAAATAAGGGGACGCTTACGACCAGAGCAGTTTTGTTATTTTGTAATTTGTGTCCTTCCTGCCCGTGAACCTAACAGACACTACATTCATTTGGCAGACGCTTCTATCTCACAATAAGAAGAAACACATAGAGAAGTTTCAGGACAGTGTGAGACCCAGAGAAGAGTATTAAGTGATAAATGCAAGAAGAAACATTAGAAAAGATGCTGTTCTGAGAACAGGGGAGTCTTCATAAGGTTTCTGAGGCTAGAGAGAGATTCTACTGCTCTTGTCGGCTTAAGCAACTCATTCCACCAGAGAAGAGACACACAAGAGTCTGGAACGGGTTTAGCTTGTGTGTAGGGATGGCAGGGCCAGACGATGTTCCTGGGAGGAGCGGAGGGAGCGTGTAGAAACATAAAGCTGAATATTTGATTAAGGTAGCTGGTTGAAAACCTAGATGTCACTCTGTAGCTAGAGCTAGTGACTTGAAATGAATTCGGGAAGCCAGTGTAAAATCACTCAGCAGTGGGGTGACATACAACCTTCCGCGTTCTGAACCAGCTGTCAGGGTCTTACCATGCAAGCTGGAAGACCCACTAGGAGGGCATTGCAATATTCGAGGCGAGGTCAGGTGTGTTGAGAGCAGGGAAAACACAGAAATCAGTCAGAAGTATTTACATTCGTTATGACTGGAACCAGTCAGGAGCATGAAATGCTTCAGAAAGCTACCTCACAAAAATAAAAATTGTTTTCAATACACTGTCTGACATCTGGTACATTTTTTATGAAAGTTCTGAGATGAGTTTCTTTTTAATTCATTTAAGGCAGAGACACATGCATGAAGCTTTAAGACATAACTGTTTGGATAAAACATTATATAGCTTTACTTGTGCTTTAGACATCGCAACCCCTGGTGCTCATTACAACCAATATATAATGTTGAACCATTCTGAATGGTTTTATTAAATCATGGCTTAATGGTTGTATTATAAACAAGATTTGAGAAATGAATGGAATTACATGTCAAGGACCTTCAGGAACTACATTCATGACAACTGGAAGCTAAGTCTCCTCAAACTCTGAATCTCTTACTTCCCATCTAATTGTGTTCATGCGATTTTAGCTGTTTGTGATCGGCATAAGATGGTTTCGCACTTCTCTGGCTATGGTAGGTGCATAAAAAAGCAATTTATCTGTTTACATTGCCAAAAAATTCAGGTAAGTGAACTGTTTGACCAAACATCTTGCACAGAATGACTTGACATTACAATCGTCCTAATATTATAGCACTGTGACTTTCAACATCATGTACAAATAACCTATGATACACAAACAGAAGCTTAAAACAAAACAAGCCCACAGAACACTGCCACAGACATGGATTTGCAATTCTAAGAAGTTGGAGCTCTCCACTTTTCTGACTGAAAGGGTTTTTTAAAGTTTTTTTCCCACAGGGAAGGTCAAAACAGCCAAGTTCCCACCAGGTAATGAATGGAGCATCTGCAACTTTATTGAGTTTACATGTTAATTTTATTATTGTAAATTTTGTCCTGTGAGCTCTAGATAAATTCCATTACCCTTGTGGTTGGTCTGGCAATAAAACACTGTACTTGACGGAACCTGAATATCAGCGTCCCTCCGAAGCCCCTCCTACCTTCACAGTACGTGTCCTGCACCAGCTGCATGCCAAAGGGACAGTCACACTCAAACACTGGTGAACGATCCAAACATATGTGGGAACAACCGCCATTATTCACTTCACACATATTCTGATCTAGAGAGAGAGAGAGAAAAAGGAAAAGTTTGGCAAAAAAAAATCTAATACTTCAAGTACTTGAAATGCAGCCAGTGAAGAAAGTTTCCTTCTCTGTTTCCATTAATAGCTTTCTTATTTTCTTGTCTTTATAGTTAGTTTGATTTTTTTGCTGCCCTGTGGTCAGTTTCTAGCCACAGGACCATTGTAAGCGAGATATTTTGGGTTGGTGGAGTATTCTGAAGTTGTCTTTTTCTCCAAATCAGTTTTTTTTTAAAATGGTTTTTCAGAACTGTCTAACTTTAAAAAAAATGGCGTTCATCCAGTGATCAGGAAAGTCGTGGGTTCGATTCCCAAGACTCCGAAGCACCTCTGAGGTTCCCCTGAGCAAGGTACCGTCCCCACACACTGCTCCCTGGGCGCTGTGTCCCTGGCTGCCCGCAGCTTCACTTGGTGAATGGGATAAATGCAGAGAAAGAATTCCATACTGCTAACACTGTGTGCTGTGGTGTGTTCACGTATGACAGAATGGTCACTTTCACTTCACTTTCACTTCTCTTGGCTGCCCTTACAGCAGCTAAAAGCTACTGGTCAACTGCTGGTACCCCCTTAGACCAAGCAGAACACAATGGGCATTACATCTACTAGATATTGTTTCTATGGAGCTTTCCACAGCATGTATATATAGAATGAGCGTTAGGACTCTGAGGCAGTAGAACACTACTCTTAACGTGTGGAAAATCTTTCTCAATTATTACTGGGGTTTTGCGCAATTTTTTTTTTTTGCAAACAAGTAGAAGGTCATACAGGAACATAATGCAACAAAAACACACATGTACATGACATAAAACAGATACACTAACATTAGGCATGCAACGGTACTCAGTAAAATACCGGACCGTTCGGTACACGCTGCACGGTTCGATGCGCATTTGTGTACCGCGGTAGTTCGGTTTTGCACTTCCTTTTGAAAATGGCACTTAATGCTTACCATACTGTTAAGCAGCAAGCGCCAATGAGCGAAAGCCCTCCACCAAGAGCTAATGTCCAATCACTGTTGTGGCTCCACCCACTCGCCCTTCCTCACACTGACGTAACTGGAGCTGAGCTCGCAGCTCGGCACACAGACGTGGAAAAAAAGTAAAACAAACAAGCATGGCCAGCACCAGCGGAACAGTGGAGAGGTAGAAGTTTGAAGAAGCACCGGCTGCGTACAAATCTCCAGGATCACTGTAGAATACAACGACCAGGGAGTCAAACAGATAATAGTAATGTCACTGTTTGTAAACATTGACCAACATGTGTCCCATATGCTAATGGAAACATGAGCTATGTTGCTAAGCGTATTCATGCTGAAAAAACGGTTCCTAAATGGAGGACAGTCTAAAAGGTAACTGTCTCTATTAATGTAGATCCTGATCCTTTCATGTGGTGGAGGGCAAATGAGAGAAAGTTCCCCCATGTTGCAAAAGTTGCACAACGTCACCTCTGTGTCCAGGAACTTCTGTTGTGAGAGAATTTTCTCCACTGCAGGACACGGTGTAAGTGCAAGCCGCTCTTGCCTTGCAGCTGACAGTGTTGACAGGCCTATCTTCTTACAGAAGAATCTTATAATAGCAGAGGAATAAACACCTCATGCCCATAATGGCAATAATTGATAATGGACTTTACATCGTGAATGTAGCTGAAGTATGTTTGTTTAAGAGGCACTTTAACATGTTTAAAAATGTTTTTTTATATATTTGCAAGTTTGAATTTTATACATGTATACATATTTTTATTGTGAGTAAGAGGCAGTTTATTATTTGATTTGTTGTGTTAGTATTTGTAGTGTTATATTATTGAGCACAGTGTTGCTGGAATTTGTTCAAAATAAAGATAATTTTGGGAGAAAAAACATTGTTCTCTTTATGCACAAAACACGTACCGAAACCGAACCAAAACCGTGGCACGTACCGTACCGTACCGTACGTGGCACGTACAGGTACGTACCGTACCGTGGGATACCTGTACCGTTGCACGCCTAACTAACAACATTAACAACAGTTGCAGAGGCTAGATAGTATTGTACACATGTTGACAGAATGATGTCATCAATAGACATGATAATGTACAACTGGTAGTTGATTCTTGATTGTCCCTTGAAGATATTTTAACATAAAAAGAAAGCGTAGAGGTTTTCCCAACTTTGAAAACATTTGTAGGTAGAACATGGACATTCCAAAAGTTGGAATGCAAAATTCCAAAAAATATTATAATGTCCAAATGTTTGTAGATGGCTGCTAATTATGTGTTTCTTCTAAAATCAGTGGTATTAATAGGGAGTTTGTCCCCCTTTGCTGTAATAAAAGGGCTTATTTCCATGCTCCACAGTGTTGGAGGGATTTATAAGCTCCAGCCAGAGCTTAGAATTAGGTATGGTGACCTTAGACTCATGCAAAGTTTGAGTTGATCTGTTCAGTCTCTGTTTTGAAGATATGAGTACAGTGATGACTACTATTTTGTATTATATATAAACAATACAATTAGAAGGTTTAAACACTTGTAATGAATGTGTGTTTTACATTACCGTAAAGACATTTTAATCTAAAAGGGTTCATGCTTAAGTACCTGCAAAGTTATGTAAAATAAACCAAAACAGTAAAAGCCATGTCTTATGCATTCCAAGTGGCTCTTCATGAAGCTGCCTGAATGCAGTTGGGCATCTTGACATCCACTTTCAGATAGAAAATTCTTTGCCTCGAGGCCTCGTTTAATTCGTCACCAAAGTCCACCTGCCGGTGGCGCATGTGACCCGGGGAACATGCTATTTTTGCCACAAGGAGTAGGGTTTTTTTTGCACCGAAGAAGAGCACACAGGTCAGAGCAGGAGATATGAAGTAAAGCCCTGCGCGGGACTATTTTTTTCCCGCGGAATTTCTGACGATTCCCGCCCGCTCTCCCGGTTGCTCCAATATTTTTAATAATTTAGAACTAAAATGATGCCGTGAGAGAGAGAGAGAGAGAGACGTGCGTGGCAGAATTTATATCTTGATTACTGTTTATGTTTTTAGTAACTTATATCTTATATATGTTTATTAATTTAGAACTAAAATGCGTAAAAAAAACATATTGCCATGACAAAAGCTATAAAGGGGGGGTATGGGAGCAGTTTCCACGCTGTTCTAGAGATTTCCCCATAAAATGATCAGGACGTTTTTGTTTTCTTTACAGCTAATAAGGATACAATGTACATCATAAATGTTTCCCAGAAAGGTTGATTAAATGGCATTTTCTGGAACGGGCTTTTCTGGAGTTCTGGAACAATAAGCCAAAGGTTTTAAGTTTTGATCTACTAAAAGTGTTGAGTTTGAATAAAAACCTTTTTTTGTGAGGAATAACACAAAAGTATGTTTAAAAACACAAAAGTATGATTTATCCGATTACTCGATTAATCAATGAAAAAATCAACAGAATACTCAATTCCAAAAATATTCGATAGTTGCAGCCCTAATATATTGTAGGTTGTAGCTACTGCACTAGAGTTGTGCCCTGATAGCGACAGGGTAGAAACTGCTATTCAATCCGTTTTGATGCGTCCATACGTTTTGCCTGATGCCAGCAATTGTTGAACCACCTTTAGCTTTAATTACTCCCTTGAGTCGGCTGGGATAATTTTCTACCAGTTTTGCATGTCCAGACCTGCACTATTGTTCTTTGGCTGGTCCGCTGTATTGGCTTTCTGCCAGATATACTGTTTGGTATTCAGGCCAAATAGTTCGCTTTTGGATTACTCTTTTTTTTTTTCCTTTTTCCACCTGGCCTCAGGATTTTTCTTCTAAGGCTCTAACACAAGTGACATGTGTGGAGCCCCTGTGATGTTGTTGTATGCACACAATAAGTTTTTGTAATAAATTCCCATTGCCAGTTTGACCAGTTTCCTCCTCACGCTTTCAACCCGTTTGGAGGGAGATAATAGTACCAAAAACTGTCCAATTCTTGATTCTAGACTATACTGAGCTCTTGGGGATTAATAAAGTCTTAGATTTTTTTGGTATCCATATCCTGATTTGTCCCTGTCCACAACTTTATCCCTCAGATCTTTTAACAGCGCCTTGCCACCCATAGATGATCGTTTGCTTTCAGTTGCAATACCAATATGTGGCTACATGTGTAAGTACTGCTAGCATCATTCTCATTAACAAACCAATCACATGGCACCTCAAAAAGATTTTTATTAAAATTATCTGTATGTATGGAACCTATAACCTCTCGATATGCGTTTCCGCCCTCAGCTTTGGAATGTACAGCCACTCCAGTTTTATGGCACTTTGTGTTCCATGCGTGGTGGAGAACAATGGCCAAGCTTTGGACAGCGATTTGAATTTACCCCAGCATATGAATGGCAGAAACGAAACACTACACGGCAGCAGTTACGGAAACAGCATCGCACACAACCAGCTTCTGAGATCAAGATAACATATACTAGAGGATAATGTTAGCTCAGGCTCACTCCTACCAACTGGAAATAGACTAATGCATTTGTTAAACTGGTTGACCTCATCGGAAAATGAGGATTACACAGAGCTAGCTAAATACTTCAGTATAATAAGTACAACATTGAGCCTTAACTAAATGCAACACTTTCCAGATGCACAACCTTACTTTAAGGCAAACGTTTGTTCATTGGTGCATCTCAGGCCGAGTAGCTCCTGGCTCCTAAAGTATATAGTTCTCGGCTCGATGTGTGATCCTTTAAGATCGTGGTGGTTGCTAACCAGGGAAAGTCTGATCGACTTAGGAAAAGAGGAAATTTCATGGAGTTCCGGCGATCCACATACCCTTCAACGACCTCTTTCGTTTACAGCTGAAACTCTTTGGCTAGCTGAAAATAATAAACGTTGGAAATTCAGTCTTGTCACATGGGTCCTGGGTGCTGGAAAAAAACTGGTTCTTCCACTAAGAATTGCTGCAGGCACCTTGTGTCTCTCTTTGGAACCTCATTGTGAAGGCGGTGAAGTCTGAGAGTGAAGTGCCTTGGCTTGCAAAGACTTCTGAAGGCTTCACTTGCTGTTACTGTAACTGCACGGATGTGGTGTCCGATCACTCGAACTGGTTTTGCACAGTCAGAGGGAACCTCCTACCCTGCGGAGGGGTAGTACTTATATAATTTTGTCACTTGGATGTTATAAACTGCACTGAGTAAATAAAGCTGGTTTTGTGTGCCGCAAAGTAACAAAATGTGAGTATATAGAAGGGGGTGATTCTATTCTATACTTCCTGTATAAGATAATTATCATTTTATTTATGGTCACCGCACAACTCCAATGCATCAGGTTATAGTTTGGCATCTTTTATTCTAAATGGAGTAAAACATGTGTTTCATCTTTCATTTATATTCTATAATTTTCTTACCGCAGTTTTCTTCATCGCTGCCGTCCTTGCAGTCTCTGTGATGGTCACACCTCCATGACTGGGGCACACACTCTCCGTCAGAGCAGCTGAAGTCAGAGCTGCTGCAGGTCATTTGTTTTGCTGGCTTAGCTTTCGCAATAGACTGACACGCCTCCGGCCGCTCATCAGCACCATCCGGACAGTCCAGCTGTCCATCACACACTTTGGAGCGAGACACACACCAGCCCACAGCTGTGCAGCGGAACTCATCTGCAGTGCAGTTCATACACGAAGCCTCATCTGAGTGGTCACTGCAGTCATAAACACCATCACATCGCACAGACGCAGATACACACCTGAGATCAGTGCAGGGAAACTCCTCCAGACTGCATTGTCTAACACCTGCGTGCAAACACACACACACACACACACACACATACACACACACATACACACACACATACACACACACACATAGCTTTCATTCACCTGAGAAGGACTAACACACATTAAACTATAGGAGTACCGCACTTTGGTAAACAGCTAATGTCTCAGAACACGTGAGAAATCAGGTTTGCAGCTATAGAGTGTGTTGGAGTCACTGTTACAGCCCTATAGGCAGTTGGTAGCCTAGTGGTTAGGGAGCCTTCAATGCAATAAGAAGGTTGTGGGTTCAAATCCCAGCACTGCTAGTGTCATCCCTAAGGTAGCCTTGAACAAGGTGCTGTTCCCACACACTGCTGCACGGGCGCCCCTCTTAAGTGACAGCCCACTGCTTCACTTGGTGTATGGGTTAAATGCAGCAAAAGAACTTTTAACATTTTTATATGAATACTTTCACTGCAACTTCACTTACACTTTATTGACCTCCAATTGCAAATGATGCGTTTTGACATGTCAATGTTATTAAATAATATGAGGGGAAGCAAGTTAAACTGTCTATAAAAAAAAGACTAAATAATGGCAGTATGTTTTAGTTGAGCAGTAAACAGTCTACATAAAGCGTTCTCAAACTGGTCGGACATGACAACAACACGCACCACAACTCAAAAGTTTTGAGGCACTTGGACATAATTTGATATTACATCCAATTGACATTTTCACAGTTACAAAAGCACTAATAATTGTAATCCATTATACAGCACAAAATGAATGAGTATAAAATAGGCACAAAACACAATCTCATGATTTTATCTCTATTTCAGTGTTTTTGGGCACAACAAGAAGTTCTGACAAAAACAGCAAATATTATGAAATCATAATTATTATCTATAATTCTCTAATTATCTATAAAGCTGCACCATTCTCCTTCGCCTTCTTTTAAACATTTGCACTTCTATTGCACTTTCTGTGTAATCATTTGTTACTTCAGTTCTTTTTTTCTATTTCTATAAAGCACATAGCATGACCTTTTGTGTATGATAATGAACTATACAGTAATCCTTCAGTTTTACGCGGATCAGCAGTCGCGGATTCAGTCTCACGCAGATTTTTTTCTGAGAACCAAACTAATAATTTTTTGCAGAATCTTCTGCACATGTGCGGAAAAGGCAGATATCCTCACATTTTTTGTGCTTTTGTGACATCTGGGCCTCGTTCGCCACGCCCCCTCCTGCTCTTGTGCTGGGTTGCTAAGCACCATGCCCTAAAATAAACCCTGCAGAGGACAAGGGGGCATGGCAGGACTGGCTCCCGTGAGCCTTTGTGGCGTGGTTGGCCCGGCTATATGTGTTTTTGTGAGTGTTAGAGGTGGAGTAGATGTTTGTCAAGTAGAGTTAGTGAACTAATGTGTTTCTGTGTGCGATTTGTGTGGTAGAGCTCGTCTCGCCAGTCACCCTCCTCCAGATGGTTAGCTGATGAAGTATTGTGAGGGCGACTCCAAAGCTCTGAGTAAGATGGAAGCAGTACTGGGACAATCCGATTGGGGGTGCAGTACTCTCTGGTTCAAACATCTGTTCAAAGCTATAAAAGTTGAGAATTAAAGATGTTTAGCTTGAATAATGGTGTGTTATTGCATTCTCTCTTACACTCGCCACGTTGTGTACATTCCAGTGCTGTTGGTGTTCAGGGTAATGAGTTTAAAATGAAATTGAAGTGTTTTGGGGGCATATTTAGGATTTACACTATAAAAATACACATTTTGAGGCTTTTTTTCTTCCAAAACACAACACTGCGTTTTTTCACTGTACACGGGTGCTCTTGGAATGTACCCCCAGCAAAAAGCGGGGGATTACTGTATACATAAACTTGAACTTGAAATATAGAGTATTTTGATATTTGATTCTAAATGCATTATTTAAGTAATAGTTACCGTGTTAAAAATGCCCTGCCAATATATTAGAGGTGGTTTAGTTTAGACACTAATGTTACTTTGTTTCAAAACCAACCATTTACCACATTGTACTTGCAAAATGTAAAAGAAGAGGTTGGTGCAGAGGCACACCAAGTTTGAAATCATCTAAAACTTATTTTAGAGTACCATTAATCAATTAACCTGACAATGTATTTCAGGTAAAATGACCTAGATGACCGTAATCCATCACAGACTGTTTACTTTACTTTTGTACTATTACACAAACACATATCACACTACCTAAAAGATGAACGCTAGAAAAGAGAAAATGTCCCAAGACTGTGACATACACCATATGGAAAAAACGTATTGGGACATCTGACGATTACAGCAACAGAGATATTAAAGACTTTACTTTAAAATACAGACTTTAACATGGAAGACTTTGGACGTCTTGGAAGACTTTACACAAGATTTTCACTGGGAATTTATGCCCATTCACTTAGTAACGCATTTATGAGGTCAGGCACTGATGTTGGATGAGAAGACCTGGGTCACAATCCCTGTTCCAGTTCATCCAAAAGGTGTTGGATGGGGTTGAGGTCAGGTCTCTGTGCGGGCCAGTCAAGTTCTTCCACACTGAACTCATCCAGCCATGTTTTTATGGAGTTTGCGTTGTGCGCTGGAGCACAATCATGCTGGAATAGATAAGGTTCTTTCCCAAATTGTGTCCACAAAGTTGGAAGCATAGCATTGTCCAAAATGTTTTTGTCTGCTGAAACATTAAGATTGCCCTTCACTAAGGGGCCTGGCCTTAACTACAAAAAACAGGTGTGTCCCAATACTTGTGTCAATATGACGCAATGTTATTATAATACACAATGGATCGCATGGTCTGGTTAGGAAGGAGCTATTGAGGCGACTCGCGATTCATTCAAAACTGAGAATGGAAACCTATTGGCAAAAATAGGACATCAATAACAGTGACAGGCTTCACACTAGCAGTAGGCTACTAACAAAAGAGCAGAATAGTAAAACATCTTTTAAAACATAGAATGAAATGCCCTCTTATTATTAAGCACATATATGTATATGTATGTGCGTGTGTGTGTATATATATA
>JBBJLR010140983.1:0-16306 GCA_037577145.1 Brachypetersius gabonensis | reverse complement strand
TATATACACACATATACATATATATGTATTTATATATACACACCACACACACCACACATTACAAAGTGAAAGTTATATTTATGGAGACAGATATATAGATGTATATTCTGAATATAAGACTTACTCAAAGGAGACTTTTATTGTGACAGTGGGTTCTTCGGAGGCAGAGGACGCATGGCGGCTGAGAGGGAACTCAGGCTGAGAGCAGGCTGAAATTAAACCGGCTCAGACAGCAGCTCAGATACACACCAGCGCAGAGACTCATGATCCTCAGAACCTCCACTCAGAGAGAAGAGAGAGAGAAACCTGACACAGACTGAGAGAAACACAGAGAGAGAAACAGAGAGTGGGGGGAGAGGGAGGACAAACAGCTCAGCAAGGTCAGTATAACAGAGAGAGAGAAAGAGGGAGCAGGAGAGTGAGACAGAGAGATATACACAGAATGAGAGAGAGAGAAAAGAGAAAGACAGAAAGGGAGAGTAAAAAAACGGGGGAGAGAGATAACGAGAAGTCTGTGGAGAAAGACACCGCAAGAGGGAGAGATATACAGAGGGGACAATGAGTAGTGATGGAAGTTGAGAGAGGGATAAAGAGATGAAGAGAGAGACAGAACAGGCACAGGCCAAACCTGTGCCTGTTCTGACTAATATCACACTCATTATTTCCATCTTCATCGTTTACTATTATACTTTCAGATAATGCAGGCTGTTTGTTACTGTGTCTGACATAAGCACATTTTCCCGTTTCTGATCGGCTGACTGTATTGCAGTTCAATAAATTGGTTTTGACATCGCAAAAACTGATATGAAAGCTAATAGACTGTAGGGAGTGAACATACTTTTTGACATTTTAAAAATATATGCAGACTCCAGGCCTTTTTAAACCCAGAAAAGTGATTATATGGGCCCTTAAATGCATTAATAAAAGTTCATGCAGAAGCAACATTTAGTTCTCATATATTATTTCTCCTTTACAGTCATCTGTTCATTAATTCACTTCAACCTCTGCAGGATGAAGAGGCTGCCGGTCCTGCTCCTCCTCCTGTGGATCTGCTCTGTTTTCTATGTGGGCATCTTCCTGTTCGTCGGCGGTTTCCTGCTGGTGCGGCTGGAGGTGAACAGGACCAGCACCTGTGCGGACGTCCTGCCTCCGGGGGTCGATGTGAAGGGAGATTTCTGCCTGAAGGAGCCACGGTTCCGTAGAGCTGTGGTCCTCATTATTGACGCCCTGAAGGCTGACTTCACCCGTTATGACCCGTGGAACGTCTCGCCCAGAGCCTTCCAGAACAAACTGCCTGTCCTGGACGAGATGGCCTCGACTCGGCCCACGCAGGCCAGGCTGTACACCTTCAGGGCTGACCCCCCCACCACCACCATGCAGAGGATCAAAGGCTTCACCACCGGCTCCTTGCCCACCTTCATCGACGTGGGAAACAACTTTGCCTCCAGCGCCATCCTGGAAGACAACCTCGTCCACCAGCTGGGCCAGGCGGGTGAGTGGGTGAAGGGGGGTCTGTATTATTTTGGTATGATTTGAATTTTATTGACTCTGACACCGCTTATCGATTCGATTTCTGTAAAATAAGATTTATTAGTTCCGCAGGTTTACGCTATTAAAAAATACCCATTTTTATAATGTAAACCTTAAATATGCCATCAAATATGATCCCAAAACACTTTAATTTCATTTTGAATTTAGCTTAATACATTACCCTTAAAAATAGTAAAGGTAAACCTGTAGACTGCCCGCTGTACATTGAACTGCCATCTCCTGCAGTGCTGGAATGTACAATACCGGTGTTACCCCTATATAGACTGTACAGTAATTCATGCAAGTGCGTTTTTTTGGACAAGTAAATACAGTAATAAATTAATTTAATTTACATAAAAAAACACAGGGCTTTAAGAAGAACAAAATGAAAAACACAGGAACACTCAGCAAAACACTTGAGATGCTTGACACAGGAAAATGTTCTTAAGCAGGAATTCTGGACTGCGTCTGCCAGAGATGCGTCACAGGGCAGCAGCAAGGAAAAATAAATAACATTCTCGTATTGGCTACTTTCAAACCTCCCACCTCTGAGTACAGGGGTCTTGCTGAATTTATTATTTATGTTACAAAATTATAAACTTATATATTCTTAATAGTATAGCACTAAAATACATAAAAAGTGATATATTGTGAAAAAAATCGCGGAGGATATTTGCGGTTTCCACAAACAATTAGGTAGGTTCTAAGAAAAAATCCGGGAATGACGGAAGCCGCTGTACTGTGACTTCGCAGGAGTTTACTGTATGTGTATATGCAGTGTATATCTACAGATCTGAGTACATTATATTTTGTGATCTTTCCTAATTTGGAATCTTCTTTCAGTTCCCAACCCAGTTTAGCTAATGGATGGAAATTCAGCCCAAAAATGAATTCTCTGGTTGTAGCTGCCATTTAAGACCCCTTCCCTGGCAGCACACTGTTTACACATAGTCACGTCGTGTGTCCTGGGCTTATCAGCTTTGTGTGAATGTTTTAATGCTGCAGAAACACCAGATTCTCCTGGTTTCAGCACTGACAAGTTTAGCACCAGTTCTCCATACATGCCAGTAGGTGTAAGTGTCCCACCTTAACAAGGTACAAACTCAGGCTGATGATTCTCTTTTTGCTTGTCCTGTATGAAGGTAAGCGGGTGGTCTTCATGGGAGATGATACGTGGGTAAGTCTTTTCCCCAGGAAGTTTTACCGTTCGCTCCCTTTTCCCTCCTTCAACGTGAAGGATCTGCACACTGTAGACAACGGAATCCTGCAGAACATCTACCCCACCCGTGAGTATCCTGAGGCAGTTTAAACAGGACCTTTAAACCAGATTTTGTGGCGATAGTGAACAAATGAACTTGCTGTATGTACAGTATATGTCTCATTCAGACATACTTTTCGTTCATTCACTTGGGCACACCTTAACACTCCCTAAGTGTATAAAGTTTGTTCTTTGTTCTCCTTTTCTGCTGTAAGTGTTATATATATGTTTCAAAAGTAAAAGAAGGAAACGTGCTGCGTTAATGTGAGACTCTTATCTCACACAAAAAATATCGGCGTTAATCTATTCACAAAGTTGGCTGCGCATGAGATCAAGTCATCGCGGTTTTGATCGAAATCGGCCAAAAGAATTTAACATTCTGTGCAACTATCACCATCAGAGACTACCAGCATAAATGGTTCATCCATCTTCATCCTCACACTCAGCAGCTGGTGTCCTAGTGGTTAGGGAGTTGCCCCTGTGATTGGAAGGTAGTGGGATCATCTCCCAGGACGGCCCTTGAGCAAGGTACTGTCCCCACACACTGCTCGCTGGGTGACCCACATTGGTGGCTGCTAACTGTGTGCTGTGCTGTGCTCATGCGTGGCTGTAAGGGTAAACTTTTCTTTAAGGCACACTTCCCCCCCCAAAAAAACTCTTATATTTTGCAAACCCCTATGTGGCCTTGCTTAAGCAGTAGAACACAAAGGTCCTGTGTTATTACGAATAACATCAGGGCAGGGATTTGGTTGCAGGCTGTTGCTGCAGGTCATCAGAGACAACATTATTCCTGATAGAACACAACCTGAAACACTCTATTGCTTTAAATTTGTAAACTAGTTTTGTGTGACGTGAACACACCACAGCACTGTAAAAATTGTGAAATTCTTTCTGCGTATTTGACCCATTCAACAAGTGAAGCAGTGGGCAGCCAGGAACACAGCGCCAGTAGCAGTGAGTGTGGGACCAGTGCTGCTCAGTGGAACTTCAATAATATCACTGGCTGTCTTAGGATTTGAACCCACAGCCTTCTAATCACATGCGCAACTCCTTAACCACCAGGTGTACTCTTTCTGTATAAAACATAGCTACCATATACAGTAGTTTAAAGCCATAAAGAACAATGTAAATCAAAGAGAATTGAAGTTTGCATCCACTGTAATGCAATTCCTTAAAAAAGTAGGGTAAACCAGGGCTCGCAAAATCGCTAGCCCGACGTCCCGGGGCTAGTGTGTCTTCCAGTCGGACTACCAACATCTATCTCAGCCCTGCCCTCGGGCTATCATAGGAAGGAAAAAATATGTCAGTGCTTTTCGATTCTTTCGCAAATGTAGCTGGGTAACTCTTTCATTTTCGGGCATCGATGAGCCACTGTCAAAATGTGAAATATTGAAATCGTGTTTGAATTCGCACGTGTTTTACTTTCACTTTGCGATCGTGCGAACTGTGTATTAGAGGGTGACACGGGAGTAAAATTTTAAACCCCTCCCATCCCACTCCCACAAAAAAATCCCATCCCCTAAAAAACTGTGGGAAAATCCCATCCCGTCCCAATCCCAAAAGAATGACTCCCGTTCCCTCCCACTCTCGTGTTGTTTTGTTTTTTTGCTGGAATCGGTCAGATACAGTAAAAAAATACGAGTACAGATCACAGCATGGATAAAAATCCAAAATGTAATTTATTATATTGATCTGAAAGTCATCTTAACAATGCACTGTGTTTCATGTTGAATTTTATCCAAATAATCCATCCATCCATAAACACACACACATTCGATGTACTTAATCGGCTGTCTACAAGTCTTGCAGCCGGCATATTGCGTTTAAACGCCATCATTCTCAATGTTTAAAAACTTCAGTTATTTCAGACCGCCCAGACAGTAATCGTTGCAGTGTAGCTTTCTAGTCTGCCTCCATTTTGGTTATGATTTTTACGTCTAAAAAGTGCTTCTTCTCTTACATTATTGGTGGTTGGGACTATCGCCACCAACTGTTACGGGTATGTGGCGCACGCCATTCACTTCACCGGATACACAAAGCAAACAGGAGGAGAGCATAAAGAGACAGGACAACTAGTATTGAGTTCAAAATTAGTTGATTTATTTAAAAGGTATATATCTGTGTAAAGTTATCATAGTGTTATTATGATTCCTGGTCCCGCCCACTCCTGCTTACATTTTTTCCAGTCCCGTCCCAATCACGTTATTAATAGTGATTTTATTTCTGTTCAATTAGAACCAAATATTTGAGTTGATGATTGTAATTTTATACAGCTGTTGTTTGTGTTTTAACAATTTTTTGATTCATGTTTTGTTTCTTTTACGATATTATACATTAAAAATAATCTCTTTTATATTCGGGCTACTCAAATTTATTTTGGGCTACCAAAAACTGAAGAGTGCATGCCCGAAGGGCTACCAGGGATTTTGAAATTTTGCGAGCCCTTCAAACTGCCCTGTAATTTAAAGAGTTTATCAATAACCTTGTGTGTTCATTGCAGTGGAAGGAGATGACTGGGACGTCCTAATTGCTCACTTTCTGGGTGTGGATCACTGTGGACACCGGTTTGGCCCCGACCATCCCGCCATGGCAGAGAAGCTCACACAGATGGATGGAGTCATCAGGTCAGTGTCAAAACACTTAAAGCAGCATCGAAATAGCTCTACGTTAATACATTTGATCCAGTTAAAGAAGCTCTGCAGGGCTGTCTGAGCTTTAGAGAATATCAGGATTTTAATTAAACTCCGCAAGAAGGTGGGTCTCCTGTCATAGTTCTGCTCTGGCCACGATGACTCACAAACCCACAATTAGTTGAATGGTTGGAATACTGACTGGTGGTCTGGCATAAATTGGCAGTCTGGTACTTTGAGTCATTTTCCTGACACACAAAATATATGTCACTATATTAATACAGGACCACTGTGCAGACATATAACACCAGACATTGATGCCAAAACGGAAGCTGGAAAATGTTATTTAATGTAATTACTAACCGAATGAAAAGTCTTCTGAATGCCACAACTATGAAGCACTGGCTCTATTGTTCTTTCCCAATAATTCAATACGATTCCAGCCAGTACAGGCAGCTATTAGCTGACGTGACAGAAATAGCAGTTACTGGTTGTCTCCAACCGTGTTGAGCTGTCCAGTGTCTTGGAGGAAGCACATACCAGAATTCACCTGGGTGGAGGACGCCTAGTGGGAGCTAATTGGCAATGTTTGTATAAATTGGGGGTGAAAAATTATTTTTAGCAACTTCATCTTAGAACCAGCGGAGAGGTCTAAGTGCTAATCTTAGAACTTTCTGCAGGTTGTAAGTGCTAAAATCTTGCTGCGGGTAGTAATGCAAGAAGCTGTTAAGGCTGATCAGAGTTTGTCTTGTGTCTGTATTTGGCTGAATGGGTGAGCAGACCAGATCAGACCTGAATGTTCTTCACAGGTTCTCCACAGCAGTTGGTCTAAACCTGAAATGACCAAGTTCAGCAAAGTGTGTCCTAGTTTATCACCATTGTGAACATAACAAGCAACTACAACATAGTTCCATCATGCTGTTTATCTTTTATTTCTGATCCCAGGTCAGTGATTAAGCAGCTGCAGAATGACACTCTGTTGGTGGTGATGGGGGATCATGGGATGACTGATACAGGAGATCATGGAGGAGAGAGCCAGAAGGAGACGGATGCTGCTCTCTTTCTCTACAGCGGGTCCCCTCTGTTCCCAGCTCCTGGCTCACAGGTAAGAGACTGGCTGTGTTAGATCCCATCTAAAACGCCCAGATGGGCCCAGGGGGCCCAGACCGTAAAAAAAATGATCTTTGGCTAGTATGTCCCAAAATATCCCCACACCTTTGGGAAAAGCATATCCAGCAGCTTAATGCTGTTAATTAAGATAAGTAATAATTGTTCTGAGCTGTTTCTACATCCTAGATGTTTAGTTGTTTTAAAGATGTTTTAAAGAAGAATGGTCTAATGAACGCTAAAGGCATGTTTGTGTGAAATGTGTGCAGGTGGAGCCAGAGGTGGTGCCCCAGACTGATCTAGTGCCTACATTAGCCCTGCTGTTGGGGATACCCATTCCATACAGCAGTGTGGGACAGATTCTGCTGCCCCTCTTCCCACTAAATAGCTCTCTGGGTGCACTGGCAGGTCTCAGCCAGGCAGAGGCGCTGTGGATCAACGTCAAACAGGTGAGCCTCAGAGACAGGGCAAGGCCAGCCTGCTTTAAAATATGGAGATATGTGGAGCTACATAAATCTCAGAGCAAAGTAATATAATGTTGGAATAATAATAATAAACTGTTAATGTCAAATTATTCCATGTTCTATAGTTAATTTTACTCCATGAAAAATGAGTACATATTTAGATATAGATAGATGGTGTGCATTGGAAAAATCCTGTATTTTTTGTCTATCAGGTAAACCGGTTCCTGCACACATACTCCAGCATGGCCAAAGACATCCCGGCTGATAGTCTGTCTGAGCTTCAGACTGTCTTCAGCCAGCTGTCCTCTCAGTACCTGAGTTCAGTGAGTAACGGAGCTCCTCCACCTCCTGAGCTCACAGCCTCCATGCAGGCGTACCTGAGCTCTGTCCGTGAGACCTGTCGAGCGTCCTGGGCTCGCTTTAACCCCCTCAAAATGGTAGCGGGTTTGCTGGTCCTGACCCTTGCGTGTGTTGTGTGTTACGTCCTTTCGGAGATGTCCCTAATGATCATCCAGGGCTGCCTGCTGAAGGCTCCGGTGCTCTCAGGGCTCATGGTGGGTGGAGTTGTAGCTACAGGTCAGCTCTTCACGCTGGGCTTCTTGGAGGTTTCATGGTGTTTAGGGGCTGCAGCGTTGATGTCGGAGGTCACCTTTCTGTGGAGGATTCGGCGGTCTTTTCCGCGTGGCGGGTAGGGCTGACCTATATATCAGTTGTACTAGTTACTGAGGGCGTGTCTGTAAAAAAAAAAAAAAAAAAGCAGACGCACCCTCAGGTGTCGTTTCAAAGGTATTGATCTAATTATGTACAAAATAGGCCAGAGATTTGGGCCCACATTCTGACTTAAAAAAAATGATATGCTGTTTTTTTAATTTTACTACATGAAAACATTAGAAATACATAACTGTAATTGTGACAGTATACAATGTAAGTGCTGTTTAATGGTCGTTTATGCATGGTTATTTTAATCACAATAACCCCCCTTGCCCTTATTACAGCAGCATAGTTCCAGCACATCCTTTTTTTTTTTTTTTTTAATTTTTTGGAAATAGCTTGTGTCTGAAACCTCCTATTTGCGGGGGTTACGAAGCATAATATTTATTATTATTTATTATTTTTTATCTGAAGGTGTGGCTCATACTGGCTTGTAGTTTGTGTATTACTGTGAAGTGCATTAAACTTTGGAACGATGTTTCATAAATTATACTGACATAATGTGTACATCATATATATTGAAAGAAACATCACAGGCATTTACGTTTATGTTCTGCAGCTCCAGTGGCCGACTCTCCCTCTGGCACCTCCTTACTCCGCCACTCCTCGTTCTCCTCCTGCGTTGTGCTTCGTTACTCTCGGACAGCTACGTAATCTCCGAGGGACGCGTGGTCACCTTCCTGCTCTTCACGTTGGGGCTCTACGCTCCTCTTCAGCTGAACTGGGAAGGGCTCCTGTTGCCCAGTCCTCCTCCGGACACTCAGAAGCCTCCAGGACTTCTCCCGCCCTCTCTGCCACTCTCTACTGTCCGGCGGGAGAGCACCGCCCTGCTGGTCAGTGTGGGTGTTTTAGTGGGCTGCCTCTACCTTTCACTATATTTCCACAGCTGTCGGGAGGAACAGGGCTCTTGCCAACCCTCCACCTTCCTCACACCTCTCTCGCGGGTGCTGGATAGCCGCATGCGCAACCTGCACTACATCCTATCCCTTGCGTCACTCTCTGCCTGGGCCTTCCTGCTCCACCGCTGGCTGCGGCACTACGGGAACCTGAACTGCACCAGCGTGGCAGTGTTCACAGCTCGATTCCTTCTCCCTCTGACTTCCATCTCCATGGGTCTTCACTGGGCAGTTAGTTCCACTCCAGAAGACAGCTTCAGGAACTTGGCAGAGCTGATTAGGTAAAATTTTTGGATATACAGTAAAACCCCTGCTATTCATGCGGGTTACGTTCCAAGAGCACCTGCATATAATAAAAAAATGCGTTGTGTTTTGGTAAAAAAAAAAAAAAGCCTATTTTTAAAGTGTAGACCCTAAATATATCGTTGCTAGGTTATGGGCGCGCAGGGCAAGACTGATTATTGTTTAGCATTTTTAAAAGTTTTATTATTTAATGTAAATATTCAGCAGATCACTACATAGTATTATGTAGTCTATATATTTTATTATTTTCGCTATATTTCTTGTGGCAAAACACTTACTTACTATGGCAAGAACAAAGCAGACCACTGGCAAATCTACTGCTGGTAAGGCGCCAAGGAAGCAACTGGCCACAAAGGCTGCTGGCAAGAGTGCTCCGGCAACAGGGGCTGAAGAAATTGTTGTTGTTGTTGTTGTTGTTGTTGTTAACAACAACAATATAATATAATAAATAAGCCCCAAAACATTTTAATTTCATTTTAAACTTAGTTTAATACATTACCCTTAATGAAAATATCAAGGGAAGCCATACAGACTGTACTGTAATTCATGCACAAACTGAATGAGAGTCCTTCAGGAAGTTTGTTTTATAATAACTAAGTTATTTATTTAGGTAACCCATGGTGTTTACTGTGACTTCTAAAGGTCAGAGCTCTAAATTAATGTTCCGGATTTTTGATTAGCCTGGCACAGGTGTATTTACCACGGATCACCTTTGGCCTGCTGGGCTTTGGGCTGCTGCTGCTGTGGCTGGACCCACTGACCGTGTTCTTAAAGACCCGAATGCCTCTGAACTCCCGTGGGTCGTCCATGCCCCCGCCCAAGTACCGCGCCAGCACTGGGATTAGTCCTCAGGCGGAGCTGCACCACCTCATACCTCAGCTGTACCAGCGCATCCGCCACTCTTTGGAGGATGGAGGGTCTGAGGGAGCCGAGGCAGACAGGAGGCCGGCTGTGGAGGCCTACGGGTTGGGCACCGTGTACTCAGCCCCACTGCTCTTGCTCTGTGGCTTGCTGGGCCTTGGGCTGCTGTTATTGCATCCTGAGGGAATGGCGCTGGCGTTTCTCCTTATGATGTTGCAAGCTACAGCCCTCCTGCACCTCCACGCCTCCTCCAGCACGCTCTCCAGCCTGCAGAGCACCTCCAGTAAGTTTAGCTTCCTTTTTTATTTAGTCGAATTTGATTTTGGTCGGAAATATGAATGCACTCATTTCTCAAGAGCATAAAATATTCCAACACTGCTTTATTTTAAAATGCTGATCAGTTCCTGTTACAGGACGTTCTAATGATGATCATAAACATGTGTAATCATAAGCGAACAAGTAGCTGCTCAGGGGGGTATTCCATGAAACAGGATTAAGGGAAAGCCTGACTTACTTTCACTTACTTTCCATTGAAATAAGCCAGACTTTCCCTTAATCCTGTTTCATGGAATACACCCCAGGTCTCCAGACAATCGGCATAGCTAGAAGGTTACCGTCCTACTTCTATTATTTATTTTTATATCATTTTTTTGTTGCATTTTTGCAAGTTGTTAATCAGTGCTTTTCACCTGTGACTGATTTATTTCTGTGCCATATTGTGTTCTGATTCCTCTCCTCAGATATGTTCAGTGTGCCGTGGGCGACGCTGGTTCTGTGGTCTCTTTCTGCCTCCCAGTTTTTCCATGCCACAGGCCACCTACCCACCTTCCCCTCCATCCAGTGGGGTGCTGCGTTCGTTGGGTTCCCGCAGGGCCATTCAGGCACAGTGCTGCCCGCCTCCCTTGTCTCCCTCAACACCTTTGCCTCACATATCATGTTTGCAGGTAGGCTACTTATAATAATTCCACAAACACACTATTGTTCTTTTTAATATTATTAGTATTGTTATTATACCTGTGGTCCCAGTGGGGTGAGTCGCCTTAAGAATTTATATGGGAGAGATGGTCTCGGAGTGAGCATTGTGATATCATGACTATGGGGGCTGCAAAGTGACAAAACAGAGCAACAAAATGAGAGCTTTGGTCAGTTATCAAAAAATGACATGCGTCATTATTTGTTGTGGTTTAATTCATAACAATCAACCCATGAGCGAGGCTATGCATGACTGTCCCACCAGTTTTTGGCCGAGAGTGGTTTGCTCCACCCATTTTTAGTTATCCTTAACCATATATAGCTTGATAATAAGACAGTGAGTTAACGACCCCCTCTGTGATTTATCGGTAAAACGAACAGTGTCTCCAAAGTCAACTTATACTCCAGAACACACTTCCTCTGCTCTACAGCCCAATGCTGTATTGGCATTGGACATGCGTCCTGTTTGTTTGTCCAGTACTTTACAAAATGTACACAACTGGACACTAGTTGCAGTGAATAATAAGTAGCTGAATGAACTCAGTGGAAGTGTAATTTTGGATGTTGTGTTTTTAGATAATGAGAAAATTGCTTTAAGAAGCTTTTATCTCTGTGCAGTTTGAATATCAGGTTTGGTTCTTTGATCTTTAGTTACTCCATTTATCAAAAGCGGTCGCTCATTACAGCAGTGATAGAGGTTAATAACTATGGCCTTTGAAGTGAAAATGTATTATAGACTATGAATGTTGAGCACCTTTATGAAGACCTTGTCCAAGATCACAAAGTGGGGATCAAAGTCATGATTAGTCCACCCACTCGTACGGTGGCTTGAAAAGGCATCCGTCTTCATAATGAGTATTTTTCTTTGAGTGCACAGACAGATATGGGTGACAAATGAAAGAAGACAGCTGCATAAGTAGAGGAGCACAAGGATATGCAGATGCTTTCACACAGGTGTCGTACATAATACAGTTAAACAGTTAGCATCCTCTCATGCTCTGTGGCTTGTATAAAAACAGTGG
The DNA here is from genome assembly GCA_037577145.1 of Brachypetersius gabonensis. Taxonomy (NCBI): domain Eukaryota; kingdom Metazoa; phylum Chordata; class Actinopteri; order Characiformes; family Alestidae; genus Brachypetersius; species Brachypetersius gabonensis. Next base: position 4,552 of record JBBJLR010140983.1, on the reverse strand, counting down.
GCAGACCTGGTTGAGCTGAATTTTGGATCAAGAGTGGAAGAATTGGGTTGAATGTGGGTTCATAAATTTGTGTGAGAATTTTAGAAGTTTCAAGTAGTCTTTGTCATTCCTCAGTATAAGATGTATATATTAGGATGAAACTTTGGCCTGGGGTGCAACACACAACAGCAGCAGATTACACAAGACTAGTCAAGTCAAGTTTATTTATATAAACCATTAACATACACAAAGGTCATTCAGTGGGCTAAAAGTACGAATAGTAGGAAGTAAAATAAGTAAAGTAAGATTAAAACTACACAAAATGCAGAACGTAAAATAAAATAAAAACATGGGTCCAGGGGCGCCCAAATAATTTTTTATGTTGGGGGGGTGCATATGTATACATCTTGCGGGTGCGGGGATAGTTGGTGCGCGCGTGCCATTGTCCAGGAAACAAAAAGTGCGGGGAATTAAACAAATGGTTTTGAAAGGTGCTATAATGGTTAAGGCACCCATGCATGGAACACATAACATAGGAAAATTTGTTAAAATTTCCATTCCTGTAATAAAATGTTGCCACCCACGCTGACATTGAAAAATCTGACCACTCTCAGGTCCCCCTTTCCCACCAACAGGAAACGAGTTCCGTTCTGATTCTTATTCAACTTTCAAACTGTTGTGAGCATTTGGACCAAAAAAGAAGTTCCCACCTGGAACCAAAAGATTTTTTCAGATTTTTTTACTCCTCTTGCTTATACTGTTTCTGTCCTGCTGTGTGTGACATCCTGTTTTGATGATGCCTCCTTGACTGCAATGGTTCTGCTGAAAACTGGTTTGCTAGAAGGTTTAATTAAATGTGAGTGAAACAATTTGCTGTTTGTCGAAAAAGGGGCAAGTGTGTGCCCTCTTGAGAGTGCCGTTTTTTGCTTAGCTCTCTTTCTCTTACATCTGATGTCCAGTACCAATTTACCATTGCTAAAAAATGGCTCAGAACACTACTTACAGTTGATGGTGACTTTATTTGGATAAGTTTCACTTTAATCAAGTTGTTCTGACTGATCTCCTTTTTACCGTGATGTGTGTGAATCTGTATTTACCTGTTTTGTGTACCTATTTTCTCTGTTAAAGTGTGTGTGTCTGTGTGTGTGTGTGTGTGTGTCTGTGTGTGTGTGTGTGTGTGTGCGCGTGCACGCGTAGTTGGCTGTCCGCTTTTACTGTTCTGGCCGCTAGTTTGTGAGGTCCGCAGCCCTCGATCCAGTCGTTCAGGTGCAGGTGAGGATGGGGATGATGTTGCCATGGAGATGAGGCTGCGGGAGAACCCTCAGCAGTTCAGTTCGGCGCTGCTGCAGCTCGCAGCACGCTACCTGTTCATCAGCGGAGCACAGGTAAAAACACACACTTTTTTCCTGCAAGAAGTCTGTTAACATGGATTTAGATACTCAGGTTGTGTGTGCTCTAGAAAAGTGTATGATGTTTAGCAGACAATCAGTGGAATATAAGGAGCGGAAAGTATAGCATTTACACCACAGACTGACCAGGCTAACCGTCAGTTAAAAAAAAACTAAATGATGGACTGCCTTTCATTACAAGAAAACAGTAAAAATATTTAAAGAATTTATAACTGACTGGTTTTCAATATGTTATATTATAGTAATGTCTCAGTATACTGGTTTTGAAAAACATATCCGGTCTGTCTTATTTACTTTGTGTTGATCAAGTATCACTCAGTTCTTCAACATCACGTTTTTTTCTGGTTTATGTGCCATTGGACAAAATTTAATTATGCAACAGCATAGTGATCCCAATCATTCTTAAAAATTAGGCCAAAATTCTATCCATTGCACAAAAAAGCAAACATTTTTAAGAGTGATGTCTTGATGTCCCTAGTATCCAGATCTTTCTCCCATTGAGCTGCAGGTACAAGCTGGACCCAAGAATTCCAAATGAGACAGAATAATCTGCTGCTTGAAAATGTGCTGGGAGGGTTTGGGCAAAAGTTATTTCCAAAAACTGCTGGAAAAGATTTGGTGAATCGAGGAGTGGTTATTTTGATGATAAACATTTGCATGCAATGAAAGTCAGCTATACTTGTTTTAAGTATATCTGATGTCAAATAAAAAAAAAAACAAAACAGGTAATGTTGTCAGTGATTACTGGAATAAAATTGCAAATTGCAGTATTTTTCATATGAATGATGCTACAAATGTCAGTAAGGAAGAAAAGGGACCCCAAAAAGGCCAAAGAGCTCCACCTGAATCAGTCCATCAGCAGCTCATCACAGGTTTTAGGGCTTCATATAATCCAAAATTAAGCTGCCCTGGAGTGTGTCACATTTTACTTAGCTATGTCACCACGGTAGCTTACTCTGAGCATCTCTCATGGTAAGCTATCGTGGTGACATAGCTCAGTAAAATGTGATACACACCTCCTAATAAAAAGGAAAAAAATCCAGGTTTAAGCTGAAGTAAGTACTGGTTATCTTGTCCAGCGTCCAAGCATAATTGTTCCCCCTCCCCATTCCCCCGCTGGCCTGCCCTCAGACTACGCTTTTCCACTAGCAGAAGAAACCGTGTCGTGAGAAACACGAAGGTGGTCCTCGACATCACTAACAAGTAAGCTGGGTTAGGTTTCCATCACGTGAGTATAAAAAATACTCACGTGATGGAAGGGGGGGTGATAAATATAAAATTTGTCCTGAGCAATTTTTGAAGGGGGCACAAATAATAGTCAAATTATACTTATGAATAAAAACAAGGAATTTAAAAAAAGGTTTAAAATTGTATTTAAAATGAACAAAGACACTTAAGAACAGAATAGAAATCGATTATACAAAAAACACAGTGGGGTCATTTCGGACATAGCACAGTGCTATTTAGTAAATGCACAGCTAAACAATATGCTAACTGTGGCTGTTAATGTTAAGTTAACATTATGCCAGGTCGTCACAAATAAAACAATGCAACGCGTGTTAGTTGCAGTGCACTATGCAACAAGCTATTTTAAACAAGCTAACGTTAAATAAATGAGTAATATTTTAATCGCTAATATAGAAGATTTGTGGAAAATTACATTGGTAATCAGCATTTTTGCCGCAACTAATTTATGAATGAGTCTGCATCAACTACATTAAAGAGAATCGCTTTATCTAAAGTGCATAAAATACCCTACTTACTGACGTGTGTGTGTAGAGTAGATGAACTGGGAAAGCAGGAGTGGGCCAAACCACTGTGAGGAAGGGGGGGGGGGACTCAGCTGTCTCTAAATGGATTTTTTGCTTTTGTTTTTATTTCTACTTACACAATTATTGTATGTATACATATATTTTTCACAATAGAGAGTGGGATTTTTTTTATATAATTTTTTTGTGGGGGACATCCCTCGGATAGGGGTGGACATGTCCCCTTCCCCCGGGATTTACGCCCGTGCCCTAAACGTAATGGTAAGCTGGACCCCAGACCTGTTGTATTTGCAGATGTAGCTACTGGAGTGTGTTTGTGTGGCCTTTGGACTTTGTGTTTGCAGGTGTGTGTGTGTGTTTGTCTGAACGTATCACTCTGGGGTGTGTGCAGGTGTTGGCATCTGTGTGTGCGGCAGCCATCCTCAGGAGACACCTCATGGTATGGAAAGTGTTTGCACCCAAGTGAGTGACAGACATTCTCTCTCTCTCTCTCTCTCTCTCTCTCTCTCTCTCTCTCACTCACACACACTCTCTCTCTCACTCATACACACACACGCACACAGTCCTCACACAAGTATTTGACAGTTTCTGACAAATTCAATTTTCCAGTGTCTGGTTTGAGCAGGACAGATGTTCTGTAGCCTGAACAGCAAAAAGACACACAAAATAAAATTTTCTAGTCAGATTCAAGCAACATTTGTAGGAGGTTTCAAATTTAACAGCTTTGGACATGTGGCTCAGTTTGACTGGACAGATAAGATTTCATCTGTTTTTTTTTGTCTTTTTGTTACCACTAAGGCAAGGAGGCCTGATGCTTTACTGTGCAAAAGTCTTAAATCGCCCTTCATTTCTTTATATTTCGCTTTGAATTTGTTTAGAATTTTCTGCCTGTCAATCTGTCATATCTTTGCTAAAGTGAGCCAATTAAATGAAAAGAATGGGAACAAATATTCCAACCACTCAGCATTCAGCACCACCAGTATACTGATCATGGCCTGATCATCTGCACCTGTTCCTTCATTGCATTCATGCCTTAAGTTCATGATTCATCTAGTGTGGCTTGACAAAAACAAAATCATTATTGGTCAGGTTCAGAGGCTGGGCTGAAAATGAGCCTTTAAAATTCCTTTAGGAAACCTGGAGAATTGTTGCTCGAAGCTACATTGAAAATACAAGGAAGTCTGGCTCTTTGGAAACAAAATGTGAAAATATGAGACATTTGCAGAGGGCTGCATGTATACTGCATGCTCAGTAGTGTTAAAGCCACTTTCAGTAAAGATCTTAAAGCCTCTGAATTTTAATGGCTCCATGAGTCCATTACCAGTGTTGGGAGTAATGCGTTACAAAAGTAATGTATTACAGTAACGTATTACTTTTTGCTGTAACGCAGTAGTG